>WSLN01000006.1:0-50274 GCA_019677355.1 Ceratobasidium sp. 370
TTCGTGTATCCCTTACATTACGCCACTCAGTTAGCATCATTCGATGCGCCTTGAATAGCAGATTACAATGGTACAATGGTATTCTATGTGACGCTGAAACTCGCGCGTGAGCCTCGATTTTCTCTCCAAGCGCTTTCGCCAAATGACGATTTTTTTCGGCGCTTGGAAAGTACTTTTGCAAATGACTATAACACAGGACGATTGAATTCGTGGACTTCCTGTACAGCGGAGTAGCCAAGTATCTCTAGGATCCACGGCTCATTAGCCACCGTGCGACTGATTCCCGCCAAGTGCCCTCTATCTCGACATGTTTCCCGTGTCGAATGAGAATTTGGGGCGGTTGTTTCGCACGGCGGAAGAGTGAGGCTCGCAGGTCGTCGCGAAGGGCCTAGGGAAGAGCTTAGGTACGGTTCGAGTGCCAACGAAACAAGTGCGACGCACCCCAGTGTCGCCATCGACGTTCCGAACGAGGGTGGTAGCGATTCCAGCCCGGAATTGGTTGTACACGGGGAGACGCCCACTAGTCGCGTGACGAGCGACAAAATAGGGATATTGTACAGTTTTTATTTCGGCGGATGGAGCAGTGGGTGACGCCACCGCAGAGGCCGCCGCTCGACGGACGAGTGAAGCAGACATGGGAGTGGGCCGCTTGGCGCGTTCACGTGGATCTCACGTGTGGTGAATCAGAAGAGAAGCGCCAACCTGAGGAACATTCCCGGATACATTTCGTTGATCAGGCTATTACCTGGCATAGCATCGAGTCCAGAGCCTTTGCGTCCCACACACCCACGGTCCTTACTTACGCTCTTTGTTTCGCCATTTTCTTCCCAGCCAGCCTAAAACCCTGTTTTGTACCAGCTGTCAACTTTTCCCGCTAGCCGATTGATCCACGTCGTGCCTAGCGTTTTTGCTTCGACCGGCTGCGGACCATCAGCTGGTCTCTTTCATTTCTTGTTCTTATCGACGATATTGACTGTTAGCGAGCAATTGCTCTGATTTCTGGGCTGGCATGATGAAGCAGTTGTGGTTGCTCTCGCTCGTCGCTACGGCGCTGGCGCAGGACCAGACCCAGTCTATGGGCATCTTCGCCTCAGCAACTCCCTCGGCCACGGCTCCCATCACGGTACGTAGCTTGCGCCTCTCGGAACGAGCATATTCTGACCCAAGTTGTTTCAAACTTGCTGGCCGGCTGTGCAATGTTGGTTGGGTGCTATTTATACACTATGCTATAGCCACCTCCCGAACGATCGCTTGCGGCATGCTCTGCAGATCCCCTTTGGCGTCGTCTGCGCAATGCAGAGGGAATCGACCCATGTGCGCTGGCAATGAACCTCCAACGAACGTGCACGACCAGTATGTCTTCGCCTTCCGACTCTACAGCGAGGAATACCCACCCGCTTTCTCTAACCTAGTTGATCCGATCCCCGCCCTGACTGGCGGCGAGTCGTACACCGGCCCAACGTCAGTTGCTGGTGCGACACCATGCATCTGCACTACGGTGATGTACAACCTCGTCGCGGCATGCGCGGCATGTCAACATCAGCGGAGTAATAACGTAAGCCGTAACTGGGTGCCTTGGAGTACGTGGAGTGCTCTATGTCAGAACAGGGGGCAAATCGTGGACGGGGCGTACGTATTGTCCCTTGGGAGTGCGAACGAGGCGTTGATGTCTCATTTGGTTGGATGTAGATGGAACCGCGCAACCCTGTACAATTCGACTATCCCAGAATGGGCGTTTGCAAAAGTTTTCCAGTCCGACTGGTTCAACCTTCAGCAAGCTGTCAACGTTGGTATGTTTTATTGTTCGCCACGGTTGTGCTGGTGACGTGACTGTGTTTAGGCGTAACTTCCACAAGCGCCGCTCCTTCAGCGACCTCGACTCCCCCGCCCACCGCTTCCAACAACGATAAAGTCGGCGCGATCGTTGGCGGTGTTCTAGGCGGCGCCGGCTTCCTTCTCATTCTCCTCACTTGCACGTTCGGCTTCCTCCGATACAGACAACGCAAATGGGAGGAGTCGGAAGGCGTGAACCGACCCCAAGAATCTCCCTTTATCCAAAGCAAAAATCCCTTGCAGAAATCAGGCGCCCCGTATGGCCCCGGCGGACTCCTCAGCCCCACCCGGCCAAGATACGACGAAAAGCCGCGTCCGCTGCAGACGGAGACTGCGCTGCCGGACGTATTAGCAGACGAACACCGTCAGGGAAAGCCAGATTACTTTGGAGCTGGAGCTGGGTACGGACATCGAGGTCAGCAGGGCGAGTACGTGCCAGTTCCGAACCCAGGAGTCGCAGGCGTTGGGGCGGGTGGAAGAGGACTGGCTGCTCCGGTCAGAGTGCTGCCAAAGGATGGCGCAGCTGATGCGACTGCGGGGAACTTTGACCGCGAAGGGATCTTCAGGGAAGGTGAATATCTTCATACTTTATTTTTGGCTATGATATAAACTTGACCTCGCGTGCGCAGATTTTAGTGCCAGCGAGGGACACGGGTACCGCAGCAGCAACGACGCCGAATCTAGGCACTTCCGGGGTTCCAGCAACGGGTTTAACAATGGTCGCGGCCCACACCCGCCTTCGTCCTACCCGTATCCTACTGCACCAGTTCCCGGAGTTGTTGGGCGTACGGGTGGCGGCAACGTTCCTGCCATGGGGGCTAGAGCCGCCCAGCTCCCCGTCGAACGACCAGACGAGGAGGTCCACGCGTACAGTACTATCGGTGACGCGTCGATCTCGCTCTACCCGTCTGACGCGGATCACCATGGCGAAGCTCCGCCGCCGTTTGTGGGTGGGTTTACGGTCCCTCCTGAAAAGGAAGAGTATCAACTTCCTGAGCGCGGGTACTCGAGCGGGTACGCCATTCCGGGAAGTGGCGGGAGCGGAGGAAGCGGAGACAATGCGAACGCGAACGGCAGCCCAGGACTCGACGCCGATCCGTTTGCTGCAAATCGTCGCCCAGCAGCGTTCAACCGCGTGTTTGGCGATAGACTGTCACCCACTACAGGAAACGGAAATAGCCGTGGGGGTGCACCAGCCAACTCGACGACCGCCCGAAACAGTGGCCCCATTGGTGCTCGTCGTGGGGGAGGTAGCCCTCTTTTCATGCGCAGCCCGCCTACTGTCTCTAATGCTCGACGCGGGACCGGCCCGGGGGGAACGTCACAAGACATGGGCTTTGGACGACAACACCAAGCTGCGGTCAGCGCGTACACTCCACGCGAGTCGAATGCATTCTCCGACGAGAGCTCGCCGACGGCGGTTGGGTTTGGTGGAGATGTTGGAGGAGAAGAAAGCCCGCTGCCTTCGGGTCCGTTTGCAGGGCGGTCTGGATTTGGTGCTGGGCGATAGACACATATTTTGGAGGATTTAGGAGTGATTTGCTTGTTCATATTTCGTCGGACTCTTGTCTTGGCTTGTTTGGATTGTAGCTGCGTTGTAATTCGATTCTGTTGTGGCTATGCGATGAGGTGAAATTCACACGGGCGATCGCGTAATTTAAATTTGGATTTTGGAGCTCTCTCGACCCGACGACTCTGACTCGAGTGAGATACGATGTCTGCCCCCGCCCCGTCTCTGCCTGCTGCGAGTGTTAATGGAGCCGCCTCGCCGGCTGCGACGCCTGCCGTCGCGCCCCCGGCCGCTGCTGCTGCTGCTGCTGCTGCGCCGAGGTCGACGACAAACAAGGATGGGAGCAGTAGTTTGGGGACGTTCCAGGTCAAGTCTGGGTTGGCGCAGATGCTCAAGGCGAGTTTGACCCTAGCTTATTTAACACCTGGATGTATGCTAACTGGATAAGAACGCAGGGTGGTGTGATCATGGACGTTGTCAACGCCCAGCAGGCGCGCATCGCAGAAGAGGCCGGTGCGTGTGCCGTTATGGCCCTCGAGCGAGTACCGGCCGATATCAGGAAAGAGGGCGGCGTTGCGCGTATGGTGAGACATTCCGTACAGCCTTTTGACTCGGGGTTCATTGTTCGGTGTAGAGCGACCCCAAGATGATCAAGGAGATTGTTGATGCGGTAACCATCCCTGTGATGGCCAAGGTTCGCATCGGACACTTTGTCGAGGCCCAGGTATGTGACATTGTCTCTTTGGCCCAAATTTTTTGTTTCGATTTCCTTTTTCATGCTCCGGCCGTATGCTTACTCCGCTCGTGTGCGCAGATCCTGCAAGCAATCGGGATCGACTACATCGACGAGTCCGAAGTTCTCACTCCCGCCGATGAGCAACACCACATTAACAAGCACTCTTTCCGCATCCCGTTTGTCTGCGGCTGCACGTCCCTTGGTCAGCTCTTTTTCTGGCGTATAAATTATATGCGCGTGACTCATGATATCAAACCTCTTGGTTTCGGATGCATCGCTTCGGCCTTTCGGGTTACCTGTCCATACGCTTGCATAGGCGAAGCGCTCAGGCGCATTTCCGAGGGCGCGACGATGATTCGAACCAAGGGCGAGGCTGGGACCGGCAACGTCGTCGAGGCTGTCAGGCACGCGCGCGCTGTGAACACCGAGATCCGCAGGGCGGCGAGTATGACGGATGAGGAACTCTATGTGATGGCCAAAGAGTAAGTCACGCTTTAGAGGGGGAAGTTTGGGCTGAACGCTGTCGCAAAAAGGATCCAGGCGCCGTTCCATTTGCTCAAGGAGACTGCTCGGTTGAAGCGCCTGCCTGTTGTGAGCTTTGCTGCTGGAGGTATTGCGACACCTGCGGATGCGGCGCTCATGATGCAACTGGGCTGCGACGGAGGTGAGTTTATGCCTTCTTTTTGTGTGTGTGTGACTGATGTTTCGCGCGTGCAGTGTTTGTCGGATCTGGGATCTTCCACGTGAGACTATCTAAATATCCATATACTTCTCGAACTCGGGTTGACCAATCATTGTGCAGTCGGGTGACCCCGCCAAGCGTGCGCGCGCAATTGTCCAGGCTGTGACCCACTACAACAACCCCAAGGTCCTCGCTGAGGTCTCTGAAGACTTGGGCGAGGCAATGGTCGGCCTTACCATGTAAGTATTCGAGATCTTCTGCCGTCTTGTCCGCAGTGATAGTGTCTTGGCGTGGCGGTGTCTTGGCGGTGTTCAAGTTGCCGCATATAGACACCGTTGGCTCGTTTTTGCCACAAATCGCCCTTAATCTGGGCTGTGTGATTGCTGTGCTGACATACTTTTGCGACAACAGCGACAAGGACATGAAGGGTGGACTCATGGCTGGCAGAGGGTGGTAAAGATGTTGTGTTCTCAAGAGTTTTTGTATTTGGATGGTTATTTTGCCTACTTCTGGAGATGATTATGAGAATAAATGCGTGAAAAGAAAGGGAACCGGGCAGAGCAACTTGCGGAAAGCATGGCCGTGGGCGCTTACCCCTGACGTCGCTTACGTGATTCGGGCAGGGATACTAGAAACCCCCTTGGCGTTCTTTTTCTGTACCACAACGACACTCCTTCCCCTTCATGGCTATGAGAGTTTTCCTCGCTGCCTCGGCAGCCTTGGCAGCTGCAGCACCCGCCCTCGCCGTAACTGCGCACCAGCCGCTCGACAAGCGTTCCGTCACAGTCTACAACCCCACAGCATCTCCTACTGTCAACACCGCCGCGGCCCAGTACACGGGCGCCGCAGCCTATGACACGACCGTGCTCAACCCTCCGGCGCCGCCCGGCGACCTCAATAAGAACTTTGACGTCCAGCTTGCTCCGGGTGGCATGAACGGCTTGTCTATTAAGCAAAAAGGAAGTTTCCTTGGATACAGCATCGAGTTGTCCGTTGCCGATCAAATCCGTATGTACATCTCGCGCAAAACGTCTGCCCATGCTAATGCCAAGCGGGAACAGTCGGGAAAAACTCGAGTCACCTGCAGGTGCCGTTTTTGAACTTTATGTCCAACATCAAGGCACGCGCTGGCAAGGTGTCCATCCGGGTCGGTGGCAACACCCAAGAGACGTCAGTCCTCATTCCAGAGGGCTTCAACACGGGCTATGTCATCCAGAAAACCCGCCGGCCGGGATCCACGCCTGTGAGTCTTGCGAGTGTCCGGTGTAGCCAATGGTCGTTGACAACCTGCCCGAATAGACCGAGACGCCCTTGATCTACTTTTCGCCCGAGCTGATTTACTCCATGAAAAACGTCTCCTCGCTTATTCCCATCGAGTACTACTTTGGTCTCAACTGGATCGATCCTAATAACTTTACCAACTCCATCCTCGTGGCCGAGACCGTCGAGTCCATTCTCGGAGATGACCTGCTGGCGCTTCAGCTCGGCAACGAACCCGATCTGTAAGGAGATCAAAAAAGAACATCGCGGAATTGCAACTAATAACATAACACACTCACAGGTACGACCGCCACGGGAAGCGCCCACAAAACCCCTATACCTTCGATGACTACATGGGCGAATTCCAACAAGCGGTTACCCAGCTTAACGCTGCACCTGCGTTTACGAACCGCGATATCCTCCTCGCGCCTTCTTCGTGCTGTTTCTGGAAGGAAGTCGATCTGTTCAACGCCGGGTTCGTCGAGCGCTTCAAGGATTCACTCAAGATCCTCGCGGTCCAACATTACCCAACCAACAACTGCAAAATCAATGGCAATATCCTCGATCCTCAGACGATTTATCCCAATTTCTTGAAGCATGGTAACTCTGATTACTCGCCCGTCTCCATGGTGGATCCCTATCGTCAGACCAGTCAGATCGCCGCAAGCTTCAACAAGCCGCTCGTTCTGCTCGAGACCAACACTGGATCTTGTGGTGGTTTCCCGGGTATTAGTGACAGCTTTGGTGCTACGTTGTGGGCGGCAGATCTCTCGTTCCAGCTCGCGGCTGCCAACTTTTCGCAGGCCTTGCTCCACGTCGGTGGTCAGAACGTCTACTACAACGTTAGTTACTTGTCATTCGGTTTTGCGTTCGTGACTAACCGTGCGTAATAGCCCTTCACCCCGCCTCCGACTAACCAATCTACGTTCCACCAATGGACGCCTGGTGCCATCTTTTACGCGTCTCTCGTCACCGCCGAGGCATTCGGACCCACGGGCAACTCTCAGATTGTCGATTTGTTCATGAACGGAAACAACGATTTCACTCCTGGATATGGCATCTACGAGAACGGCCAAGTGAGTACAACGGTGGCAAATACGCAAAAATGACTAACAGTGTTTTCGTACAGCCGAGCAAAGTCGTCCTGTTCAACTATATCACTGATGCCAGTGGCAACAGCGATTACACCGTCCAGATTTCCGTTGGCGGAGGCCAAGGTGGCCAACCTGCTGCGACCCCCAACAGCGTCAAAGTTCGTCGCCTGTCCGCCGCTTCCGTTAACCAAAAGTACAACATCACCTGGGCCGGTACGTCTATAGTCTGGTCTCCAGAGGTCCTGATGCTCATGCTGTTCCTGTAGGTCAAACGTTTGGTGACCAGTTCAATTCGGACGGTCGTCTCCGGGGTGATCTTGTAACTGAGGAGGTCCAGTGCAATACCGCTACCAGGTCATGCCCCATTGTCGTCAAGGCTCCTTCCATTGTGCTCGTGTTCTTGAACGACCAGTCACTCGCCGATTCCTCCCCGCCAAACGAGGGTCCTCAGACTTTCGCTACAAGCGCCTACACCGTAAGCATGTCATCAATGGCCAAGTATCATAACGTACTGACCTTCCTGGCTAGAAATTACGCAACACTGCGACCGTCGACCAGGCCGTCCTTGCTACTTCCAACGGACGCGGTGGCGGCAAGTTTGGAGGAGGAATGCTCGGCAGTACTAGTGTAGGTTCGGTCAACGGTGCCTGGAGCATGGCTATCCCTAGTGCCATCGCGCTCGCTGGGGGTGTACTCGGTGGATTGTTCGTTGCGTTCGTTCGATGAGGTGGGACTTGAGGTGGTTAATGAGACATTTCGGTGTGAACATTCGCGGACATGATTTTTCTGGAGTTTTTACCTGTCTGCGTAGAAGTGATGTCGTTCCGTTCCTATTCTTTTGATTCTGGAGGTCTTTTGTAAGTTTACTATCTCCGCGATTTAGTTCGCACAAGGCATACGTACACACTCGTTTAGATAACGCTATGTTACTCCCGCTCAGAATGCAGCTAGTTTCTTGGTACCATCGTGAGTGAGCTGAGAAGGTGGGGTAAAGGCGCTACAAGGGGTGGGTAAGCATAGGTTTATGTAGGGTGGGTGGTTATTTTTAAACCTACTGCGCAGGGACGGACTTGCCGAATTCATAAACTGCAGTGCAGCGAGAGAACCAGGAATATTTCGAAGCTGGAAGGCGTTGCCAATTTTACGCGCTTCGGCCAGCGAGATTCCCGCTGCGGTGGAACCCAACGGAGGGAAGGGGTGGGAGTAAAAAGCAAGAGAGTTTGTCGTTGCTATGCTCAAGTCTATCAACGTTTTCAAAGCACACGCCCCAAGCATCTCTTGGGCATCACCCAAGATGTCTTGCGTGCCGCTTGGCGCCTTGGGCAATGACGGACTCGTATACAGCAAGAGTCCCTTGTCTTTTATTTGAAACCATGTAACCAGAACATTGGCAGCGCTGCCTCTTGAATAATATAATTTAGGGTGAGATACGAGGCACGCGCAATGCGCATACATGCACGTGTTTCAAGACTTGCGGCTCACTCCTCGGCAGCACAGACTAAGAGCGAAGAGAACTTGGCAAAAACGGCAGCCTGAGCAATCCAAAGAGCCCTCAACTGTATCGTTCTACGAAGGATCTGGGTATGGCACCCGTTGCTCCTCGCTCGCATCTCGCTTGTTGCTAGCATCGAAGACCGAGACAGTCACGTAGCGTTTATTTTTGCCGAGTGCGGCTGCCTCATCGGATGAGGCAACCACCGCTGTTACACGTCACGACGTTCTATGCACCACGTGGGTGGCGGGTTACTGTGCGGAAGAGGGGGATGACTTACGGTGCTGCCTGAAGTCCAGTATAAACGGGTTAGGATGAAATTGAAGTCGCTAGCCTTTGCGCAGGTGGAGACGGGTGGGGCGTGGGCGTTCTCAGCTCTAATTCAGTCGCGAGTTGGTAGAAATCAAGTTGAATGCGAAAGGTCAGTTGATTTCTGCATGTGTGTATGCTGTATACAGTTTCTCTTTGCTTCAGATTATCCCGCTTTTAGTTCTCAAATGGATGGTGTATATATAATGTACAAATATCTCAGTGGTAGTAAATAATGTCTTTAGCCACTATATATAGACGAAGAAGGGTGTTTCGGTAAGGAAGTATTAGTATTGTTCTCGCCACTAATTTGCCCAATTACTTATTGTTCCTTGACTTGACACTACAACGGCTGTCCTCACTTGGATTGACGGAATCATGTCTGCGTCGTAGCTGGTCCGTTGATTCCTTTGCGGACGGTGGTGGCTAGGGGGTGTATACTCCCACTTCTTGTCTTGGTGACACAATAATATATCTGCATAGGGTTACATACCCTACGCGTGAAGACTTGTTGTCACATGCGAAAACTGGGAACTATTAAATTGCCACTCATGGTTATTGGAGACCACTCGCGCTGCCACCCACCCTTAAAGCGACGGTTACGTGGGTAGTCCGGTAGTATTTCAATGCAGGTTGCCGAAGTGGTACATCATGTCGCAACTGGCAGGTGCCAATGTCTTGGCTTTATAGTGCCCAGCCACTTCCTCCCGGGATTCGCTATTGGAGATCTCGAGCCCACTAAGCCTATTATGGTGAAACAGAACCCCTATAACCCGACACAGGATCGAGAGGCATCATTTATTGGATGTGTTCCGGTGACCGGCATAGCCCGCGCTCAACCACACCTCCAGCGCCAGCACCGCCTCCGACCCCGGCTTAGACTCGCTCAAAGGTGGCACGGCGGCTCGAGATATCCAACTTGCCTTTGCATGTCTTCCCCTCGTCGAATTCAGCTCCGACCGCCAACCAGACCGTAGGCTACACTCTGCCTCATTTTGTCTCAACTCTCGGGGGGGATCATGTCTGCATCTAGTAATGCTTGGGTTATCGTAAATAATAATCGTACCCGTACTACGAGCCAAAGTGCGGCCAACTTGTCAAAGGACGCGTCTCCGGAGAACCGTTGCGATCAACCGAGGGTACTTAACAGGTTCCGGCGGGAAAAGGAGAAGCGTGAACCCGGGCGAATCGAGGACGACGGGTCAAGCCCGCTTCAACCAGAGGTTGCCCCGCCTACTCGAAGACGGCTCCTACTAAAAAGCTTACCGAACGCGGTTGTATCGAGGCTATCCAGGAATATCACTGTTAGTTCGACCGGAGCTACTATCGGTGACGCTGAGGATACCTTGCTTCCATCTAAACTTCCTGCTGCGCCGCCCGTGCCCTCTTCCAGCCGACGGAAACATGCTCAAGCAGACGTTCAGCCCACCGCATCTCATCGTCCTCCGATGCGAATCCAAACAGAACCTGCGCACCCGCAAACTGGGCCGACGCCTTTACTCAATGTCAACTTTATTGGTCGCGTATCTTTCCCGGGTCCCCCGGAGGTCTCTTTTCCAGGTGCTCAGGCTTATTCGTTTCCGACACTTCCAAATCCAACGCCTCAAACACCTCTTTTGGGTTTGGAGTCGTTGCCCCAGGGATACATGTATGCTACTGGCGCATATTTTCGTTCTGAAGACGTTCCACTCCGACCTCTTCGCTTGTTATCGCTGGGTAATTACCTCATTTATATATTGTTCTAGACTCCCGGCTGACAATGTATTGCTTTTGAGATGGTGGCGGTGTGCGGGGGATCAGTAGTCTCCGCATCCTGAAAGCTATCATGGATCGTATCAGCCCCGGCGCTCGGCCATGCGAGTATTTCGATCTTATTGCTGGCACTAGCACCGGAGGCGAGTCCTATTCCATCGTTTGTCTAATGATACTAATTCTCATGGCTCTGGATGCAGGCCTCATTGCGATTATGCTGGGGGTACGCGTTTGGATAATGAGTGTGGTGCATTAGCTAATTACGATTACCCAGCGTCTTCGTATGTCCGTCGATGATTGCATCAAACAATATCACCGTCTCGCCAAGAAGATATTCAAGCGAAACAAGGCCGCTCAGCTGGGTAGTTTTGCTTCTGGAGAAAACCGGTTTAGTCCTGTCAATCTTGAGGAGGCGATCAAGAGTGTGGTCGCGAAGACTTCGCCCAACAACACAAAGATGGCGGACCATCACTTGCAATGTGCCCGAGCGTGAGTGTACCCGGAGACCCGCATCTAAGAAGCGTACTGAACAAACAGGTTTGTAGGTTTGTCGTGGCTGTGAAGAAACGCAACGTGAACAACCAGTCGGCTCGGCGGATCCGAACATACCCAACCCGGGCTTCGCCAGCCGATACGTGTGAAATATGGTACTGTTTTACATTAATTTGAGCTTTGGGCGTAAAGGCTGATTTTGGTTATCCGCAATGTAGGGAGGCAGGCAGGGCCACTTCGGCTGCTCCAGTGAGTAAGACCTTCTTGGAGTTTGAGCAATCTGACTGAGTATTTTGCAGTCGTATTTTCCGCCGATAGAACTGATGGATGAGCGGGGCCAGCTCGCCATGTACATTGACGGCGGACTAGGGTACAACAACCCTTCCAAGGAGCTACTCAATGAGGCACGAGAGGTCTTTGGACCAAATCACCCCATAGGGTGCTTTATCAGCATCGGGACCGGTCGTGATAAGAACGTCGCAGTCAACGATGTCCGACGCGCAATGTATCCGGCGTACGGCGCCTTCAAAGCTGTGGCGCTCAGTTCAGAAAAGGCTCACTGGGAAATGGAACAGTATTTCGCGAGGCAGACCAATGTCTACTTTAGGTCAGTTGATTCTGGCGGTCCTAGAGCTGTGTCCTAAGTGTGAATGACAGGTTTAACGCTGGGACCCGCCTAATTGGTGCAAACGGGGACGAGGATTTTGTTCAGGCGGTTGCATTGGAAGACTGGCAGAAGATGGAACGGGTTGAAGAGTTAACACAGGAATATATTCGAGAAGAGAAGACGAGCCAAAAGCTTGACAAGTGTGCTCAAAAGCTGGCCAGCATCTATCGGACATGAACGTAGGTCGCATTATCCAAACAGCCGGCCCAGGTTCAATATGAATGCGTTAATGTCCACAGAATAAAGTGGAGGAACTATGGATTACATCAAACATATTCGGACGGATTCTTATACATGATTTTCTTTGGTTGTGTGTTCATTAACTCTTTTTTTGGGATATATCATATGCTTGCGCTTGTTGAGTACCATTATTATATAACCGCGCCACGTTCTTGCCACCACCCCAATTGAACTTCCAACGCCTCGCCGCTGGTAAGCTCTGTCAACTCGTTTCTCTACACTACACGCGGTCTATGCTCTCGTAGATACTGGATAACCGGTAATGGCGGGTTCATCTAATTCAAATCAAGTTTACGAGGCAAACCTGTCGACGTTCAGAGCGTTTCGCGCCACCATCGACGATTTAAAAAGTCACGCCTGGGCTCCTTATGGTGACCAAGCTAGCCTTGTACGACGCGTGCAAGAATGGAGGAAAACTATTGGGCATCTAACCATGTGGGTTCAAGATGTCCGAGCTTATTACGACCAGGCTCGGCCGGAAATAGTTTCGTTGTTGGAGGTGAGCAACGTTGCATCATTGATCTGATTGACTCACTCTGTGGGCTTGCAGTATGCCTTTGATTCGGTCAGTGAGGTGGATCGAGTGCGGAATACAAGGAACAACGCTGGTATAATAAAGGTTGCCGATAGCGACTTTGTAAACATCCTGTAAGCCCCGATTGTTTCGAACCGAGGTTCAATTCCACTGATAACCAGGTCGATCAAGGCTTGACTATATACGACTAATCAATACTGCGTTCTCTCCGGAGCGCCAGGCTCTGTTTTCCACCCCAGCGGACCAAGAACTTCTCAGTGAGTAGTGATAGTTTAGGGTGTGTTGGTGTTCTCAATAAATATTACTACAGAGCGAGGGAAAGTGTTGCACGATGGTCTTCCTACTTTTCATATTCGACTCAATTCGGTCCAAAAACGGCAGCGCCAGCCTTCAGCACCCCAAATCAACCAGCCTGTCTCACCAGTCACCTCTACTCACCTACTCCAGCCTGGTCCTAGTGCTCAAACATCCACACATCCTAGATCAATGTCTGGGAGTCATGCCTTACCGATGCGTCCAACGCAACAGCCTATGGTCTCGTCTCAGCCTCAACGGATGCACACTCACCCGATCCCGGCTGGCAAAATCCCCGTCCAGCATCCCATACCCCAGAAGCCTCAAACCTCCTTTGTTCATCCGCTCTCAAACGCGAATACAGTTCCACAAATGGCATGGACCAAGCCGGCGATGCAACAAAATCCTCCAAGCTATGTGTCTCCAAATGTCCAGCAAACCTCATCGGTGGCGCCTACAGGTCCAACCATTTCGATTCCCTCTGCACCGTTCGTACCGGTGGAAGCGGCTAGTGCCCCGATTTCTCCTATGGATACTGAGACTGCCGAACAAGAGTTTTGGGGACTGTCTTGGGAGGAACTGGAGGCTCTTGATCGCTCCGAATGGGATTCCGGCGCAGCTAACAGAGATGGCCCGGTGGACTCGGCACATGGGAATGTGCTACCAGAGGGCGGCCATGCAACAGAAATAGGCACCATTCCTGAACCTGTGCCTGCAACGAACCAGCATACCAACCTTCAATCAACACAATCGTCTGAACCCCCTGTCGCTTCCCTTGTGGGCGGTCAGTCGCTGGAGGAACGCATAATAACACAGAGCCCAGCACCTATCTCCGAAAACGTCGACGGTCAAGTTCCGGCTCAAGTCCAGCCAGCGTCGACCCCACCTATTGTCCCTAAAGAGGAAGCGCGGTCTCCAAGGGCCCTGTTAAGCGCCTCGCCCCCACCCCCTCCAAGGACTATGAGCAAGCTGGAACGCCGTGAATCCTTGCTGGCAGCAGACGTTATTGATGTTGAGGAGCTTTCGGATGATGATTCTTCAATATCTGAGCCTCTGGCGTTGGCGAGAGGAGCTCCTCCAGTTGCAACGTCTACTGATATCATCGATATCGAGGACAGTGACGAAGAAGAGCAAACCGAGCCGAAATCACTCCAGCCACAGGCTGATTCGTCAAGTCAACCACGTCCTCTAGTCGCACCCCCGCCATCTGGTTTATCCCGCTCTCGATCGGAGAACCGAGCCTCGGCAATATCAGCGCCTGTACTAAACCAACCCTTTGAGGGTACCCCCGCACCTGCCAGCGACGCTATCCCTAATGCTAGCTCGGCAACTGGTCATCCGTCGAGTGGTGCTCAGCCTACTCCGGGTGTGTCTATTGTCTCGCCAAGTCATAAAGACCGAGTGCCCTCCGCAGAGCAAATGCAACCCGCAACTGGCCAGGGATTACCACAACCGAAGGAGGGGATGTCGCCATCAGGTATCGGGAATGAAAATGAGTCGCGCGATATGGATGTGGACGAGGTGGCTGGTGAACCCTCGATCGTTCAAGCGGGCATAGTAAGTCGCATATGTGCTTATTGGCGGCGGCTTACAGACTTCGTCATGGTCGTGTAGCAACTACCAGCAGAAGACCTCGAGATGGCGGATGGCGGGACCGAAACCGCGCCCGTTGATTCGACGTTAAAACCAGCGATCAGTGCCGGTGTTGGCCAAACCGAAACCTCCCCGGTGTCTATATCTCACGAGGTGAGTGATCATCTTTATACCCTTTGTGAGATTCCGAGTTTTCCCAGTCCGTTAAGGATGCCAATGCGATATCACCGGAGATGCTTGCCCGTATTCGACAGATCGCTGAGGAGCCGCTCATTACCTGGTACACTGCGAGCGACCCTTCTATGAGCCGGGAGGTTGCAAAAGACAAGTACAAGCGCATGAGCGACCAAGAGGTGTACAACTTGTTCCTCAAGATCAGGCCCATAATTGAAAACCTCAAGGTCAGAGCAGAGACCACGATCGTGAACGCCGAGACCTCTGTGGAGTCCCCGCCTAATAATATTGCACGATCTTCTGTGCTAAGCCGACAAAACGCGGGCTTGAAACGATCGCTGTCTCCGCATACAGCCACCCTTGCCGAAACTGGAATTCCTCGGAAGTTAACTCGCAAGCTTGCCTTGCCAGCAAGTATTGTCCCAGATATACAGCCTGAGCCATCGGCTCTTTTATGCGCCTTATCAGGCACCTTGGGGCTATCTAATACGACTGTGGAGTTCACCGTCTCTGCTGAGCTGATGGCATCTTTGAAGCGGTGGAAGGCTCGCTATCTTACTCCTGCTGGGTACGAAACCTTTTTTTAATACCTTGGATACCTACTGATCAACCGATCTAGTTCGCACGGAGAGCTGAGGACCGTAGAACTAGCCTGTTATCCCCCAGCGGCTTTCTACCCAACTTCAGAGGGTGGTTCGCTGGTATTTACCCCCAATGCCCGGCTACGAACGTGGCCAAACGGTGGTGTACTTCGGGCGTTCATCAATGAGGAAATTCGCCCGAAATCCCAAGAAATTAACCTTTACTTGTCTCCGCCGCCCTTCGTAAGCAAATGCCCCAGGTTTTCCTGTCGTACTTTGCTTACCCAACATTAGACGAGGATTGACGAGTCGCTAGACTTGAGCGAGTTCATTCAAGAGGGGAGAAATACCATTAGATTTTTGCACCTAGGAGGCATGGAGAATTTCGTTTTTGTCGTTCAGGCACGCAAGATGGCTCCCCCAGGGGCAACTTGGTCGGCTGTTCTAAAACGCCTGAACGAATTCACTGAAAACCCAGGTTACCAAGGACTTTTAGCTCGACTGAGTCAAAGAATCAAATAATTATTCTTTTTTGTTGTGTTTTTGCTATCGCAGTGTTCTCCCGATTAATAGCTGCATCCATGTATATTCGTTATGATCATATCCAAACCTACATGCACCATACTCGGGTTTACTCCAGCCCGGTTCAAAATAAGAGGGAGTGGTGGTTGGTAGAGAAGCATGTCGATCGCATGTTCATTCTAATAATATGTTTCTTCAGTGTTTGCCCCCCCCCCCCCCCAGCCGTGAATTTTTCATCAGATGAAGCTACGGAAAAGTCCCATCCGTCCCCTGGGCGGTGATTCGGACTCTCCCCTCAAGCTGGCGATTGCCTGGAGCTTGGTGAGAACCTGAAAACCAAACGTAAATACCTAAACCAAGCCAATCACACGTACGCATACCTCCTCAAGCTTATCTTTCTTTTCTTGGAGCTCAAGATGCGCCTTGACATTCGGGTTTTCTCGCGCGAACCTGGTGATTTCTTTACGATCGAGATCGTACATCAATCGAGAGTCGATTTCCCGAGGGAACTGCATCGAACAGATGGTAAGCTCAGTCGATTGATTCGTATCCAGGGATTGCTCGCACCTGATAGAAGAAATGATCGAGCAACTCGATGTTCAAGAACATAGCGGAAGTATATGCAAGCTTTTGCGCGACAACATTGAGGAAAGCTTCGGGACAAAACGCGTCGTGTTCCGGGCCAGCGCGACACCGCTTGGACTTGAGCGCAGTGACACGCATTTTGAGGATGGCGATACGATCCAGGTACAGTTGAGCATGACGAGCTGAAATATGGGTAAGTTCAAGCACGAGCCAAAATGGTGATGCTTACCATCAATGACGTGTGCAGGGTTGTATTTATAGTTGTCGACGATGGACGGGACCTCTGGCTCGACATCCTCACCATTATCCCTCCTCATTGCCATACGTGCTGCAATCTCCCGCTCCTGCGCCTCGAGGTTCTTCACATAAGTCAACAACCCATTCAGCCGCCTTCCACCCCCGACCCTCGTCTTAATCGCGTTGAGTTTCTCAGAGCACAGTGTTTGTTCCTTCTCAAGCGCGATGACTGCCCGCTCGCGTCCTGCCTCCCACTCGCCGGGCTCGACCTCGATCTCGTACTTGAACGGTTTGATACAGTTTTCGACTTGATCCGCGGCAATGGAAAGGCGGCTACGCAAGATCTCGTGCGCGAGTTCTTCAAGGCGCGCCGTGGCACCCGGGTGGTGGGTAAATGGTCCTGTACCAGTTGCGCCAGCGAGCGCGTCGATCATCCCACGCAAACCGTCAGCGACCATTGAAGTCGCATCGCGCCCGACACCAGACTTGGTAAGCAGAGACGAGGCAGCCTCGAGCTTGTAGCGCCAGTAGGTATCAAGCGCAGCCGCGTTGGGAATCTTGGGATCTTGTGCGAGGGTATTGAGCTCCTGCCCACGCTGATCTGTCCAATAAAGCTGCTCGAGCACACCAAGAACGCGGTCATCAAGCATGGCCTTGAGCTTGGCCCGGACCTGCGGTTTCGAGAATTGGGTGCTGGCCTCCTTGAAGCTCGCCTTGAGCTGGTCCATGAGTTCAGCGACGTAGGACTCAGCCGAGATGCGTCGGTCGTTGTACTGAACTTTGAACTGGTACGAGGACTCTTCGAGACCGCGTTGAACACGGTTCGTGATATTGTGTAGTTCGCCAGATAGGGAGGACTTGAGGACGTCTTCGAGCCGGGAGCGCAGGGTGTCGGTGCCAATCATTGTAGAACCTGTGTAGAAATCTCGGTGGGCACCGAAGAACGTGTCCTCGCGACGCTGGACAGCACCCATGAGGGCCGGTTGCGTAGCGTTTCGGTTCTGGTAGTCCTCCTTGCTAGGGCGAGTGACGACACCAACATAGCCTAGGTGCAGAGGATAGCGGTTTCCAGTCAAAATAACGGAGCCAACTTCAGGCGAGACAAGGTCCATCTTGGTGACCACTCCGATCGTCCTACGTCCGAGAGGATCGACCTTGCGAGATGCGCGCAAAGCAGGCGAGTTGGCAAGATCAACATCGGCGGCGCAGACGGCAAGGATGATATTAGGTGGGCGAATGTACTTGTCGACGAGGTTGGCGATCTTGTCCTTGAGCTGTTCGGGTTGGTCGAGTGAACTGAGCTGGATGTAACCGGGTAGATCGATCATAGTGAGATCGGGGATATTGGGGCCACAAATTTTGAGCTGGATAGGCGAATCAGAGACGCATTCTTCAGCCGGGACAGCCATGTTCATTTCGTAAAGCCGCTTTTGAATGACGCCGAAATCGTTGATACGACCGGAGCCGAGTGCTGGGAACTCGGCCCATTCCGCGGCGGCATCAGGCGTGCAGACGAGGGTAAGCTCAATAGGACGGCGGGTGACCATGTTGTTTCCCCTATACGCATATGATCAGTATAACATTACAACGGGGTCCAGGGGAACTACTGACTTCGGCAAAAACTCGTGGCCGACAATGGCCTCGAGGACAGAACTTTTCCCAGAGCTTTGACTTCCAATTACCACGATGCTCGGGACCGTAAGATCGTCGCCCATGTCGATAGTCTGCAGGATAGCCCGGACCTCTATGAGGTTACGCGTCAAGTTCATAAGTGCTCCACCCGATGTATTTCGCTTCTTGGTATCTGAATCCGAAGGAGACGATGTGGTTATTGCTACAGCAGCTGCCAGAGCTGCCGCAGAAGCTTTATCGCCACCATTGCCGCCAGGCTGGGAACCTTGTTTGTTGTCTTGATCTTCGCCACTCTCGCCCAAAGAGGCAATAATGTCTTTCATGAATTGGGGTGCGCCAAATGCCGGTAGTTCGGTGGCTGCCAGACGCGCTTTGAGAGCATCGACGCCCTCCGAGGCCGTCCCAAGGAGCCCGGACGCGCCTTCAGTGGCCGAGCCAAAGAGCTTAGACGCGGTTTCCGAGGTCGAGTCAAATAATTCAGATGCCTTGTCCTGTGCGTCGGCAATCCAAGCCGTAGAAGTTTTCCGGAACTCTGTTGCGTCGGTGTGAGCACAAACCTCGAATGAAGACGAGATACGCGCCTTCGAATCTGTAGTTCGCATATCCCAATGCGCCTGCGCCTACAGTTGCACCGGCAATCGGCACGCGGAATGCTCGAGCAACAAATCGAGGAAGCGCAGTGTACGAGATGGCACGCACATGCATTTGACGCATCGAGTTGGCGACCTGTTCGGAGGGTACACGCAAGCGAGGACGCAAAGGTGCCGAGAGTGTCGACAGGAACGAAGCAGGCGACGCCACATTGTTCAAACGGACTAACTGCTGGGGCTGGCCTCGAGTGAGGACGTTGGCTAGCCGACGCCGGAAACCGACAGAGATAATCATCCTGGTCGACGTTCGGGTCAGAGCCCCCAAACCTCATGCCCAAATCTAAGCACGTGCAGCAATTGATCTCGGTTCAAATTTGTGCAAATGGGCATCTCATTATGCCTTTTTAGTCTAGTGGTCAGCGCGCTTACTCTCTCCACATCGTTACAAGGCGACCCAATCAACGAAGATATATTTTTCCTCACTTCCACCATCAGCCTCATTCGCCGCGAAGCCCCCCGCAACTACCTGGACCATTCTCGAAGTTGCGGTTCAGGATGTCAACGCCCCAACATGAATCAGCAAACCACAGGGATGAATCATCAACGGGACAGCATACCCGTACTGTTCCACGCAGATGCGTTCCAGCCACTATATAAAATAGTTTGGCACAGTAATTGAAAAAAACACAACCTCTTGACGCACCTCGCACCCGCTTCATACCATGGCTGCCACCAACGAAAGCCCAATCATCTTCTATGATATTTCCAGTACGCCGGGCCAATATTGGAGCTTCAACACGTACAAGACTCGGTGCGCACTCTAATCCTATCACCACAGAGAACTCACTAATTGCACTCGACGAACAGACTCACGCTCAACTACAAGAGGATTCCGTACCGAGTTCAGTATGTTCGGTTCCACGAGATCGAGTCTACCTTAAAAGCCCTAGGGGTGCCCCTACCCAAGACCGCGTCACGTTATACACTGCCTGGTAAGCACGTCTTGCGTTACCTAAAACACTTCCGACTCAGACCTATACGTTCAGTTATTGCCGACCCCTCCAGTGACCCCAACGGACAACCTACTTATATTTCCGACTCGTTCGAGATTGCCACCTATCTTGATGACAAGTACCCCGCTCCCAAGTACCCAACTGTCTTGCCCATTACAACCCGCCCACTCCAAAGGATATTCATCGATCAATATTTCTTTACGAATCTCCTCCGACCACTCCTTCCTTTCATCCACCCCTTCGCCATCCTCAAGTTCTTTAATGCGGCAGAACGAGAGAGCCTATACCAAACGTACGGAAAGGAACGATTTAGCCCTCCTACAGAAGAAGAGGCTATTCAGAAGTTCGCGGAAGCGCGCGAAAAGTGGGAAGAGTTTGGCCAAATACTCGAGCTTAATAGCAACAGCGGTCCGTTCGTGATGGGTGGCACCATCACGCTTGCCGACTTTGCCATTGGTGGCGTATTCGACGTTCTGCGCAAGGTTCAAGGCGACGATGGCAAGGTGTGGAAGGAGCTGATGGGGTGGCAAGGCGGAAGGTGGGCTATACTGTGGAAAGAGATTAAGGCAGTGGAGGAAAAGACGACAGAAGTAGCTTGCGTTTGAACAGGCAATTTAGGTCTTGGCTTGTACACCCACGGCCACTTTTAGACCTTTTTTTTATATGCATTTCATCGAAATAGTGGTTTAAACGGACGTAGTTATGTGCAGTTGTATGTGTACATGCGCATATATGGCTAGTTCCTGTTGCCCTAGCCCTGATTGACGATACAAATCAGATCGGCGCCAATTGACGCTGGACTGCGACACACGCTGTTATTACACCCAATAGGATACAACCCCAGCCCGTATTAACCTAGGCGCGCGGCTCGTCGCACGCCTTGGTGCTCCCCTTGCCTCTGGCTCGGACGCTATCAGAAAAGCGCGTTCCTCTAGCGCGCACCATCGAGCGCCATCAGATGTGTACGTACAGTACGTCAGGGTGAACACGAGGCGAATTCCGAATACTATAGTATATAAGCTTGTTCGGTCGGCACCCCAAGACTCCCCGTCCATTATGGCCGCGACGAAGGAGAACCCGATTATCTTTTACGACGTCGCCAGCAAGGACGGCTCGTATTGGAGCTGCAACACAATCAAGACTCGGTGCGTCCAAACACTACCCTGTATTATTTGAAGTACCTGTATTGACCTATTTAAATAAAACCTATAGGCTGACCCTTAACTACAAAGGCCTGCCGTACCGAGTCCAGTATGTCCAGCTTCACGAGATTCAATCGACTCTGAAAGCTCTGGGGGTCCCACCAGCGTCAAAAACTCCGCCATATTACACCCTACCTAGTGAGATAAACAGAGAACATTGTTGTATTAGGGCCCTTGGCTAACATGTGCCTCATCTTGTTGCTAGCCATCGCAGACCCATCGAGCGATCCCGAGGGAGAGCCCACCTACGTCACCGAAACCTTCACCATCGCCGCGTATCTTGATGACAAGTACCCCGCTCCTAAATACCCGACAGTCTTCCCGCCTGGCACCCGCCCCCTTCAAAAGATCTTCGTCGACAACTTTGCTGCAAATATCGGTGGCCCATTGTTTCAGGCGTTCATCCGCCCATATATCCCTCAAAAGTATCTAACAGAGGGGGCCCTAGAGTACCTGCTCCGCTCGAAGGACACGAGCATAGAAACCTACGTCCACCTCAAAGGAGAAGAGGCCGCTAAGAAGCTCGCCGAAGTCCGTCAGAAATGGGAGACACTTGCCGAAACTATCAAGCTGAATCTTAGCGAGGGAAACGTGGGGCCTTTCGTAATGGGGGACAAGGTTACTTTTGCGGACTTCGCCGTGGGTGGGATGCTTTTTTCATTGAATAGGGCCGAGGGCGATGAGGGACAGGTTTGGCAAGAAGTGTCGACCCAGTGGTCGGATGGAAAGTGGGGTGGCTACTGGAAGGAGATTAAAGCGATCAAGGACGACAAATCGGCTCAACTCGCTTGAGCTGGGTTTTGGATGTGATGTATTATACAAAATACTGAAACGGAAATTGAAGCTGCCTGGATTTTATCAAGCGAGACGTCGACTTGAGAGGATGACAAGGATATCGCATACATCACTCGGCTCCTCCTCGCTTCCCCTTCGCCCTCGTGCTCAGCATGCCTACGCGTCGGGCGGGCTTTCGACGCGTGAAAGTCGACGCACTATATGGTAAATCAAGCCAGGCATATGCACGCATATAATCTGATTACCTACAATTCTTCCCTACAACAAAACCCTGAACCAACGGGACCTAACAAACGCATCAACCAAGAGGTTTCTCTCGGGGACAGAGTCGACCGGTCTCTAGTGTGCTGACATACTGGATGTATGTTGGCCTAACTTACGGCGCCGAGGCATGACCGAGTTCCTCTTGGTTGGGGCGCTCACGGGATGGCTTGCGCGTCGTGAGTCCCCAACCATGCTGAAGTAGATATGCACACGGTTAGACGACTATAGCATAAATACAGGTGAGAGCCTCCTCTCGAATTATCCCCGAAACCTGACTGTTATACTATGGCAGCTACTAAAGAGAATCCTATCATCTTTTACGACCTCGTTGGGAAGGATGGAATATCTTGGTCCCCTAACACATACAAAACACGGTGAGGGTCATGAAGTTCTAATGAACGAACTCTGCTAAACTGGAATACTCTGTTGTAGACTTACGTTGAACTTTAAAGGTTTGCCTTATAGGGTTGAAATGCTTTCTTTCCCCGATATCCAAGCGAAATACAAGGAGCTTGGGATGACCTCGACTGCGTATACTCTACCCTGTAAGTTTTTTGTTGCTTGGTACACAGGCGGTATCTTATGGCTTATATTCGCCCAAAGTGATCGCCGATCCCTCCAGTGAGCTCAACGGCAAGCCCACTTACGTCTCAGACTCCTTCAAAATCGCCGTGTATCTTGACGACAAGTACCCTGCGCCTCGCTACCCACTTGTCTTCCCTCCAGGGACTCGTGCCCTCCAACACCTACTTGTTACCCAGTATTACCCAACCATTGCAATTGGCTTGGCCCCACTAATTCAGCCCTCTGTACCTGGGCGTTTGGACGACCGTGGGGCAGGTATTGGTATCGTACTCGGGGGGACCGGTTCAAGCCACTGCCTGAAGACGTTGCGTCCAAGATGTGGCAGGAAGTGGCTCAGAAATGGGATGCATTCGGCAAATCGCTCGAATTTAACAATAATACGGCCGAAGCTGGCCCGTTCATTATGGGAAACCAGGTTACTTTTGTCGATTTTGCGGTTGGTGGGGTATTCCATTTCTTCAAGCAGATTGAAGGGGAAGACTCGACCCGGCTTGAAGAGATGATGCAATGGCAAGAGGGAAAATGGAAAGCTTTGAGGAATGGTATTCTGAGTATTGAGAAGAGCTCTTCTGGGGTAGCCTGAAAATTGGGCGGATGTGTGCAACGTAGCATGGAGTATATCCAGTTTTGGCAAAAAAATGTTAGCTATCGGGTTCGAACATTGGCGAAAATACCACGAATCACACTGAGCTATCCTGTTATGCACTATTACCAATTAGAAAGTCGGACCTTGGAGAGCTGAGCAATAGATAGCACGAGGGGTACTGAAAAAGGCGAGACTATTTCCAAATGCGTACATGATCCAAATATAACTCGCTATTATGCTCATGATAACAAACATATCTGCCACTTTTCAGCTGGGTGGAATAGCCAGTGCAACCAAGCCGAGGCTGGCTCGAATCAAGGCTCTTTTCAGCAGGACAGTCACTATAGTTGGCGAGCAGAATCCGTCATCAGCTGGCTTTATTATTGTCAAATCGCACGCAAGCCAACACCCATCGGACGGCAAAATCCCAACAGACTTTCCAAGTCGTGAGCTCGCATACAGGCACGGAATTCCCCTATAACTACCCTGGCGTTCCTAGTGATACGATGCCTTCCGGGGCGTGAACCAAACTATTACATGGGCCATCAACCGAAGGTGGATCGGGCGGTGCAGAAGGCAGAACGTGAATCATGCAGTGGGTTCCATGCACTGCGCAAAGCGCCGTGACTGAAATTCGGTATCACAGGAGTATGTAGAACCCATCTGAAACTCAGTCCAATCGTGCTAGAAGAGCTTAGTGTCTTATGTAGAAAATCGCTGAAAACCAGTGTTACACCAAAGGGTCGCTAGAAACGTCCGAGAATCGGGGTCGGCGGCTGCAACGACCACGGCGCTCCGCACAGCAATGACTATCGCATTTACGACACTTCCTGGGTGGAAACACTGCTTTGTGGCCGATGCGCAGGTCGTCGGCCAGGTGCATTCGGTTGGCTATGCAAGCGCTCGGGCAGGGGAGACCAGACTATGGATGTCTATGTGTGGCATGCTTTGGCAAACGTCATTAGCGCCAGCAGTGAGTTCTGGGTTTAGATCGGGTCATAAATAACCTCATCCCCGGAATCACACTCAGAGATCCCTCTCCAGCACTTAAATACGCACACCCGGAGCCATGGCGCCGACAAACCCTACGACTGGCAAGATGGGTATAACCAAGGTCTTCAAGCTGCCCAAAGGCCTCAAGACGAATTCGAAAAGCAAAGTTGTGCCTATTGAGGGGGAGATCCCCGCCGTGTTGCTCAAAATCCAGATCGTCGGCTGCAAGGACCTGCGGGCCGCGGACAGCAATGGAAAGAGTGATCCGTAAGTGTTGCTTCGCGGTAGCCCGCTCACTTGCTGAACCCTCGTGTTTCCTTCCCCAGTTTCGTCGTCATTTCGTTCGGAGGCAAACGCCAACAGACCCCAGTGGTCAAGAAGACGCTCTATCCAGAGTTCGCGCCCAAGGAGTCGACGTTCACTTTTCCCTTGTACTTTTCGAGCATCGCTTCTTTTGGGTCGCTGGAACTTATCGTCTGGGATAAGGATCTTGTTGCTAAGAACGATTATTTGGGCGAGGTTTCGCTTTCCGTTGACGAATGGTTCAAATGGAATGGTGGTAATGGTATTGCCTTTGATGATGCGCAATTTGTAAGTCGTCTATTTCCATGATGTACAATGTCCTTATTTGATCGCGACACCAGCCCTTCAGCGTGCCGCTCGTGTCCACGGACAGCAAAATTCCGGCCTCGGGCACGATGCAGCTAAAGATCGGCTTTGTCAACCCAACGGAGTCCCCTCTGCCCATGGACTATCAGGCAGCCTATCAAGAGCTGCTGGTTCACACTCGCCTCGCCGGGCTTAGCCTCAATACCGCTCCTCCCGTAAGCGCCCAAATCACTCACGTCATCTTCCCTGACCGAGGCCTGACCGCACACTTCTGTAGACGCGCGGAATCGGCACACTCGGCTCGGGCGACGAAGCTGGCGAATTCGAGGATGACGGGCTCAGCTCTGACGATGAATACGATTATGACTCTACATCGCCGAATGCACCTCTGACCAACCTGCCAAGCACTCAGCCACTCAGCCTCACACCCAAGAGCCCAGCTTTCCAAGTCAAGCCCCCACCTGCATCTCCGCGCCTTAAGCTGTTTAACGTGAAGCGCCCGGGATCCAGCCGGCAAGACTCGAGCGCGTCGGTGGCCACAACTACGGCGTCGGATACGACTGGAGTTGCGACTCCGTCATCAAAACCTGGCAAGCCGGGCGATAAACGGCGCCCGGGGTTCAAAGGCCTCGGAAACAAGGCGGCAAATAGCGGAGATGACACTGAGTTCAAGTTTGATATGGCAGGCGACATTCAAGGTATTGTCATGATTGAGGTTGCCAGCGCATCCGACTTGCCCAAGCTTAAGAATAGTCAGTCCTTTAAAGCCCGGTAACCACCCTATCGGGTTTACTAACGTGCTGATAGTGACTCGCACTGGGTGGGACATGGACCCCTTCGTCGTTGTCGCTTTTAGCAAGAAAGTATTCCGCACGCGCGTAATCCGTCACTCGCGCACGCCCGTCTGGGATGAGAAGCTCCTCTTCCACGTCCGACGTCACGAAACTGGGTTCAAGATCAAGTTTTCCGTTCTTGACTGGGACAAACTTTCCGGAAACGATCACATTTCAGACGTGACTCTTGATCTAGCTGAGCTCATGCAGGACATCCCTGCTCCTGATCCTCAGACTGGGCTTTATCCATCTTTGGCCGAACCTACTGATAATCGGCCATTGAAAGAATTTAACTTACACCTCGAACCCTTAAAAGACGCGCCTTGGGAAGGCAAGCATAAACCGGTGTTGACTGTTCGGTGAGTCGGAACGAAATCTCAAAATCCCCCTTCGTATTAATAGTAGCAACAAACAGTGCCAAATACCAACCATATGATGCCCTCCGCCAACGGTTCTGGCGACAATACCTCGAACAGTATGACGCCGATAACACGGGCCTTATTTCTCATATTGAGCTCACATCGATGCTCGACTCGCTCGGCTCGACGCTCTCTCACCGGACCCTCGACGGTTTCTTTGCGCGCTTTAATAAGGACCCGGAGAGTGAGGAATTGACGTTTGATGAAGCCATACAGTGTCTCGAGGAGGAAATCGTCAAGCCTCGCGAGGAGCGTCGGAAGCTTACTGCAGACGACACAGGAGGATCTGGGCCAGGTACGGGCACTCACACACCCGTGGTCCCGAGTCCGAATCCCGCACTCGGGGGTCTCGACCTTTCAGGTCCCCCAGCGCGCCCAAGGCAAGGAGAAGAGGTATCTGCGATTGAGGCGGCTCTCAACGCGGAACCAAGTCAGGTTCCCGTCTCAGGCTACCCGAACATGCCTTTGAACACGAACGCATCTGACGACGAGGATGATTCCACCAGTTCTGGAAGCGATGTCGAGCGAGTCATCAACATCAAGACCTGTCCGCTGTGTCGCCGCCCGCGGCTCAAGGGCAGGGCTGAGGCTGATATCGTTACGCATTTGGCCTTGTGCGCGAGTGGAGATTGGGCGAGGGTAGATCGTATCGTGGTTGGTAACTTTGTGACAGCGAGTCAGGCGCAGAGGAAGTGGTACACGAAGATGTTGGCCAAAGTTACGGCGGGAGAGTACCAACTGGGGGCAGTGAGTTTGCAGTTCTTTCATTGGTTGGGTCAATATGGTATTGACGATTGGATGTTTCATAGAACTCGGCGAATATCATCGTACAGAATCGGATTACTGGACAGTTGGAGGAGGAGAAAATGCAAGGGTATGTACGTATTGGTATTCGGTTGTTGTACAAGGTCAGTGCGCACACTTCCTACTGGGACCACCACCATAACTGCGTGTGTATGCAGGGCGCGGGTGGCCAAATGGAAGGCGGCCGAGGTACGCACGCTCACGTTTCTCCTTGTAACATTAGCTGACGCACTAGTAGCTCGCAAGTTGCTCAAGTCCATGTCGGTCAAACAGGGTCAAAAATATGATTCACCCGAATCGGCGCGCGAGATTCCGGCCTTCATTGCGTTCCATAATTTGAACGTGGAAGAAATCAAAGACCCACTCGATTCCTTTAGTATGTTTACACGACGGCTTTGCAAGAGGCAAGCGCTAACTAGGGGCGTTCCATGCAGAAAGTTTCAACGAGTTCTTCTACCGGTGCGTCTCCGTACGCCCTCCTCTCTATGGCCCCTAATTCACGCCTTTCCTGTTTAGTAAACTGAAAGAAACCGCCCGCCCAGTCGATGAGCCTCAGAACCCTGCCCGGCTGGTCTCGTGCGCAGACTGTCGTATGATGGCTTTCGAAACTGTGAACGATGCTACACGCTTGTGGATCAAGGGTCGCGAGTTCTCGGTTAAGCGGCTACTGGGTGAGACGTATGCGAACGAGTTCCCCAAATACGATGGAGGGGCTTTGGGTATCTTTAGGCTGGCACCCCAGGTGAGAGAAGTGACATAAAAATGATGAGTAAACCGCTGAGCCCCAGTAGGACTATCACAGGTTTCATAGCCCAGTGGACGGTGTGGTTGGTCCTATGACCTATATCTCAGGCGAGTACTATACGGTCAACGTGAGTGTTTTTACCGGTTGTATTCGGTTGCGACCTATGCAGATTATCCTTACAGCCTCAAGCCGTCCGCACGCAACTCGACGTCTACGGTGACAATGTACGAAAGATTGTGCCGATTGATTCACCCACATTCGGGCGAGTGATGTGCGTGTGCGTCGGTGCGATGATGGTAGGCTCCATTATCACGACCGTCAAGGAAGGAGATCAGATCTTCCGTGGACAAGAATTTGGGTGCGTCGCATTCTTATGTTTCAGTCTGGGTATGCCCCAATGAGACTGATAAACCCGCTTCCAGATACTTTGCATTTGGCGGCAGCACAATCGTGATCTTGTTTGAGAAAGGCAAGCTGACGTGGGACGACGATCTTTTGGCCAACGGACGGTCAACACTCGAAACATTGGTGCGTGTCGGGATGGGTGTTGGAACCGCAAGTGCGTAAAGGGATATACGAGATGAACATTTTTAAGAAATCTGTGAAATAATGTATAAGCACATAACGAAATCAAAGGGCGAGCGTTGTAATACGGTTGTCGGTCGATTTGTATACCCTCACAGGCGCCCAAAGTGATAGGGAGGACATGTTGCGGGATCAGAGCCGAGGGTTTTGTTTACTGACACCCAATACCAAAGATCCAGTGAATCAAGGCTTTGGAAGACCATCTGTCTTATGCGTCGAGGATACGTTGGAAAACGTGTCTGCCCTTGCCAGTGCCAACCCATTATGGTGATGGCACTTGTATATAACTCGCAACGGCCAGTTCGTTTGCGCACTACCCTGCTCGGGGATTCCTCTCTTGAACATGCGTCTTCCACACCAACCTGGTTCACCGGTGAATCTACCCACTGAAAGGGCTTGATGGTGGGGTAGGCATTGGCGAGTGTGGATATCGTGTCAGTCTTCCTGAGGAAAGACTTTGACCCACAAGGCCGCGATTTGTCCAACTCGATCCATAATGGTCGGAAGGAATGCTCAGTCGGCGAGCTATATTCACATCATTTAAATTCACCTCTATCGTACGTGGTGGGTCGAAAACCTGTGTGATGTCATTCGTAATTCGTCCTTGGCAAACAGGAACAAGCCCTGTCTGATTCGGGGGACCCAACAACGAAGCCAAAGGCCAGCACTGACACCCACAGAAAAAATGGAGAAAAAACGGTCTACAAATTGAAAGCGATTACACACTAAAGATCTTCATTTTCCGAATTTTAGACAGTACATCGCGTCCCAGGATGTGTGTGGCGTCGATGGCGAGGTGCCGAACGTGATGATGGGGCTGCATCGAGATCAAGCCGAACGCAACAGGCTGGTGCCTTCTCCCCGCAACAACATGATCTAGCCCTGCCACGTTTACCTCGTGTGCCTCGTGTGCCTTTTTTATAAGCGAGTTCCATATCTCTTGTGTGAACGCTTGCCCGTTGTCTCTTGGCTTTGCTGTCTCCACAATGTCTCTGGTTTCCGAAGAGCTAGACGCTCCTGTAAAACAAGTCCTCATTCTTGGGCTCGGGATATGCGGCCCTCTCGCGGCTCTAGCCATTCTCCAGCGTACCTCCGTCCCAAATGTTACAATCTACGAGCTCCGGCCTGAACCTACCACCATCGGAGGTGGGCTCAACATTTCTCCCAACGCGCACCGGCTACTCGACAGACTTGGTGTCTTGCCCCTCAAATTTGCTGGTGCAACCCCAACCGTACTGTTCCAGAACCAAAATGGGGCGCGCATCGGTGTGTTCCGCTATGGCGGTTCGAGCGATCCGTATGCGCGCGGGTCTATTGGGATGCGTGTCCTAAGGAGTGATTTACTCCAGGGGCTTTTGCGCGCTATGGAAAAGTACGAGAAGGAGGGCAGGCTCAAGATTGTGTACGGGAAACGGGCAGAAAGCTTGGAAGAAGACGACATCGGCGTCACAGTTCGCTTCCACGACGGCGAGATCGCAAAAGGAGACCTTCTCATCGGGGCAGACGGGATTCATTCGTTCACACGACGACAAATCTATCCCGAAACAAGCACCAACCCCGACACTCCAACCTCGCACGCAGTCTACTCGGGCGTCACTACCATCTACGGTGTCGTCCCCTCTTCCAAAATTCCAGCGTCCCATCTCGAACCCCTCTCCCAGCACCAAAGCATTCGCACCATCTCTCCACACGAAGGCCTCTTTGCCATTTCCTACGCGACCGCCGACCGCTCCCAGATTCACTGGTTCTCTTCTCGCACCCCGCGCACGCCCCCGCCGGCCGACGAGCCTGAACCCGACCCCGAGTCCGTCCGGGCGAGCTTGCTGGAGACGTACGGCAAACACCCGGCCCCACTGCCCGATCTCGTACGCGCGACAGAGAAGATCTACTATTGGCCCGTGTATCGCCTCGCACCTCTGCCAGAACGGTGGTACAGCCCAAAAGGACGGATTGTATTGGTAGGAGACGCAGCACACGCGATGCCGCCACACGCCGCCCAGGGCGTTGGGATGGGCGTCGAAGACTCTGTAGTCGTAGCGCGCGTAGTCGCCGCACTGGAGCAGCGCGCACGCGAGGTCGCCAACCTAGCTAAACGCGGGACAAGTATGCGGAATAAAGTCGGACTAAGTGCCGAGCTTTGGGCGCGGGAGTACCAGGGGAAGCGCGTCGAGCGTGTCCATCGCTTCGTCGAGCACGCCGAGAGTCAGGGCCGCGCACGGAAAGATTCGGGGTGGTGGATCGGAGTGGCGAGGGAATGGGGCATGTGGTTCGCGTTTCCGCTTATCAATTTCTTTGGGTTGCTTGGCGTGTACGATATCCAGGGGTGGGGGTATGACCCCGATGACGAGATTATCAAGCTGGAGGGTTTGTAGCTAGATTTTTAATACAAGTTTGTAGCCTTGCTTTGTAGAATTAATATGATTTAGGTTCAGAGGCCTTATGAAGGAGATAAAACTAAATACGATGCATTCGGAAGAGCGTCAAGGACACGAACATATCCCGAAATGGGTTAAAATTGATTTTTATACCAAAGGACGCCAAAGAACCGATACTGGTGATTCGGTAGGGTAATTTGCGACTACACCCCCGAGTTCACCCGTCCACACATCACGCTCAACAATGTCGACGCTCGTGTTCTGGTTTGTGACCGCGATATATCGACCTGTAGGGTCTATCGCATGGTCGCGAGGATTCTTGCCGCCTATATGCGCTCATTTCAGACTCCATGGTTCAATCGCGACTGGGAAAATTTACTGACCTGTACCAACCAAGCCCTGGAATATGAGGTGGCTCGAATGAGAGAACGGGTCGATGGAGAAGGAAGCGAGCGTATCGTCCGGGCGCGATGTGTCGTTGCGGTTGGACACAATCAAGAAACGCGCTACAAGATAGAACAGCCCATGAGTGCGACCACACTCTAGTGATCAAAATGTGCGTACTGTCAGGCGAAACGACGACCTCTGCAGCGACCATGTCAATGGTAGGAGCGGACCTAGGAAGCCCGGCCCCGCGCGTGGATATTTCTTGGAGCAATCGAGGAGCTGCGCCTCGCGCGTCCGTTGAAATGTCGAATACCATTACAGTATTCGAGAGCTGGTTGACCAGGTACAGATACTGTGAAGGCCCAACAGGTGGCCAGAAAGCCAAATGCCTATTATGGCAGTTTCAGCACTATACACGAAGACTTGAACTCAATCTTGCATACCTTGGCCCAGAGCCGGAAGGCAACACTACATCGTCAAGCTGCTGCAAATTTCCTGCACCAAGCACCCGGAAGACATGCATGCGATCTGTTCCAAGGTTTGGGACATACATGAAGCGTGAGTATCCGTCGAACCGAGCCTGGTGAGGACGGGAAGCGGATTGCTCCATTACATTCGGGCCGACTCCGTAGAATGAGAAGGTGAACATGGCGGTGGGGTTGCTTGCAAAGGTACCATTTGCGTTGATAGCAAAGACAGCTAGGTTGGCGCCGTTGCTGGGTTAAAATGGATATGGGGGTGAGCATTAGCCAAGTGTGTCTAAGAAGAGCGACTTACATATTAGGTACAGCAAGTGTCTTGCCGTCTCCGGATACCTCACAATGGACGGCAGAGAGGCCATTGGTATGTCCCGTGGCAATTTTGCTGACCTTTCCATCGTTATCATACTTCCAAGCACTGACGCCGCCTTCCGTCTGACCACGTGCAGGGATGTACAAGACACGCAACCACGGGTGTTTCGCGACCCAACCAGGCTGATACCCAGCGTCAAACGTAGTAGAGACATTGACTAGGGTGCTACCGTTGAACGTGAAGGTCGAGACAGCACCGGTGTTGGCTGTAATCCAAAGTTGTTGACCACCAAAGGGCCAAAGAGCCGCTGTTGCTGAGGGTGCCAAGAATGGGAGGGAGAAAAGGAGACTACGAGCCATGGTATGGGACGTCAATTAGGGGGTATCGGGGGCCTCCCTGTGAGCTTGAGGGCGGATCTTTAACATACCGGGGGTGTGAACAACCACGAAAGTCTAGGAAGGTGTCATCTCGTCGGGTTCACTACTGTCCATAGGAGTGGTTTGGGCGAATGGCCATTTCAAACGCATATAGTCCGCACGAAGATTGCCGGCGTTCCTCCGGCCCGGCTCGCGTGTCGCCGCCAAGCCACTGGCCTCATCGCGCCTTAAGACGGTCTGTCTGTGTGCATTCTAACTGTAGCAATGAGGTACAGGTTCTGAAAGCCTGGCTAGGGTGTATTTAAGAGACTTATCTGTCTTTGCGTGTTGCAAAACCTATGTTTCTCGCCGCCCTGGTGACAAGAACGAGTTTCATCCTGTTATTAGCAGATCTTCAATGCCATAGGAGGACGAGTGCTGATAGTACCTGCTCGATCTTCTTGGCAGATAAGAAGTTCGGGGGTCTTGAGTTTTGGGAGAATGGTTCGCAAGCTGACGTGGCAAACTTCCTTGAGATTGGATATTATAGCCCCCAATTGCTATATAGACAAATGACTACGATTGTTTATTGGGTTTGTGCAACTATAGCTACATGGTATTTCGGTCATAAGAGCATCAAGTCGTGAATAAACATCCAATCTCCCGGAGCGCTCGCACTCATGGTTGGTCCAATCCATATTTTTGCGCCTCTCTACGAGCCTCGCGTGTCGCTTTGACATACGATGTGCAGTCCAGAAACTGCTGGGCAAGCATAATGAGCGCAAGCGTTTGACCAAATGTCCAATCTCGTAACGATTGGTTCGCGTCCGGATTCCGAGCCACCATCTGTTCTATGGTGATAATCATATATATCAAACCCACAAGGCCACCAAAGCGGTTGACATGCGTAATGCGGCTCCCTAGGGATCAAAACATAAGCACCACAGTGGATGAGAGCGGCTGACCACCTACCTCTCTGGCTCCTTAGACGTTGCCATCTCGCGAGGTCTTCTTGGGCCTTTTGCTTTGCCTTTTCTGAACCCATAAACGCGTATTCGATCGCCCAGCGAACAGTAGTCCAGAGCGCGCAGAGTGCAGCAAGAGCTCCAAAGCCAAAGGTGAAGAGGGCGAAACCGCGCAGCCCACGGCTTGTGGCACTAACGCTGTGACCTAATACAATGAACTGCGTGCTTTCGTTTGCTGTACAGTTCTGCATGTTGGGAGGGAGACTGAATGTTGAAACATTTGCCCAGACTTGAAGACCCCAGTAGCACCAAAACGAGGTGAAGAGCAGGCTTGCAAGGTTGATAGACAGGCCAAGAGTGCGAATCTATTATGCCGTTAGTGCTCAGAACGAAATCAATGGGAATAAAACTCACGTAGGGGCCGTTGACGGTTACAAAAACAGTCATAAGGGTCGTGAGCTACACATACTATCGGGATCAGACGACAGCAGGCGGTCCTATAGCAAAAAATTACCATCGACGTAATCAGTGCATCGAAAAGGCTGAGCTGGTTCATCTTCCAAGCAGAAAGCGTGGCCACGATGAGACTCCCAGACACCACATATGAATTTCGACAAGTATCTCGAAACGCCTTTTCGTTGTCCCACAAGAAAGATGCCACACACTAGTTTCGAGGCGTTAGTCTAGATCAGTAAAAGGGCCCACGGACACTTGCCATGCTTAGGAACGTTTGTACGTAGATAGCTGATCTGACCTATTTTGTCGCAAATTTAGATCAAGGCTGCGGCGGACGACCTGTAACTTACACCTATGCCCTTTAGTAACCAAAATCGTCATTTCAGGCCCCGGGAAATAATTGTTTGATATCACTTACCGAAATATCAGGGTTGTACGTGATCTGCATGCAATAGTCGGGTGTATCGTCGGCGCTGCACGACATGACTACTTAACCGCGATCAAGAATAATCGAAGGGTATACACTGGAGCAAATTCAGGCGGGAGAGAAGGTACTGAGGGCAACATATCGGTGTGTGCTGGAATTATATTCAGTAGGAGAGGGCGTGCCGTTCTGGCGGGTGGCAACCAGCTGTGTCTTTGCCGGTGACAAGTACCTTTCGTCGCCGGAATAGGAAGTTGTTAAGGACGCAAAAGTCACAAAGGTTCATTACAAGATCGGACAAGCGTCCAAATGGACAAGGCTCTTAGATCTGGTGCACGTGAAATGTGTCGAAGGTGGTGGTTGGTGCATGGTTCGGCGCTTGTTTGACAGGTATAAAACCAAAATACATTAGTTGTGACCAAGGGTGACACAGGTATCATGGTATATACAACAAGCACAGGAGAGCAAGAAGCCTACAACAGGATCTAGCAGATAAAACCGTACTTATGGATGATCACCACGACGCTGTCTGCTCCTTTCTAACTGCTTATGTTTCTCTATAATGTACTCTTTCAAGTACGAGAAGCAATCCATGATTTGCTGCCCAAGCATAATTAATGCAATCGTTTGACCGTACGTCCACCTACTCAGGTCGTCTTTTACGTTTGGATTACGTGCGACGATCTGTTCTGTAGTGACTATCATGTAGATCATGCCCACCATACCACCGTATCGAGTGATGTGTTGAGCACGGCTGGTGGAGTTCGTGCCTAGTGTTAAGAATAAGCAAGCTGCGAGGGATAAGAAAAGAGAACGAATACCTCGATTCTTTCGGCGGATCTCCTTCGCATACCGTGTAGCCGCGTTGTCCTTGGCTATTTGTGGATCTCCAGCGATATACCTGACCAGCCATGTAAACGATTTCCACAGCGCCGAGATCGCAGAAATGGCCCCAATAGCAAATATGAAGATCGCAAATCCGCGTAACCCACGGCTGGTAGCGCCAACAGTGTGCCCAAAGACCACAAATACAGTTTTCTGGTTGGCTGTGCAGCCTGTTTCACCGGCGGGGAGGCCAAAGTTCCATGGGTCCACCCATATTTGGAGACCCCAATAGCACCAGAAAGTGGTAAACAGTAAACTAGCAATGTTAATGGATAGTCCCAGAGTACGAATCTGGAGGTTTGTGAGCATCACGAGACCCGCTTCAGTGGATGAGACGCACATAGGGACCGTTGACCGTTACAAAAGCCGTCATGATAGTCGTTAGCTATACATATGGTAGGGTTAGTTGGTGTCATACGCCTCGCATGGTGACATACCATGGTCACTACAAGACCATCGAAAAGGCTTAGGTTGTCCGTTTTCCACGCAATCAGAGAAGCGATTATCAGACTCCCGGATACGACGTAGGAGTTTCGAGAGGTATCCCGAAACGCTTTCTCGTGGTAAGGCAACAGAGACGCAACCGTCTACACTTGGGGGGTTAGGCGCCAGTGAAAAGCCAGATCTCGCCCAACTCACCATGCTGAGAAACGTCTGAGCATAGATAGCGACACGGACCTAGAGACTGAGTTAGGTGCACGCCATGAGTCCTACGTACACTCTGGCTTACCCCGATACCCTAGAACAACAAACAAATTAGGTTCGCCAGCGGGCCCCTTCAGCGAAACGGCACTCACCGAGATATCCGGATTGGCAGTAATACCATTACAGAAGTCGTCATCTATGGGCGGAAGGCAGATGAATGGATTCGAAGAGTTGGACATAATTCAGGCGGGTGGGAGCAAAGTTGCCGCACTGAGGCTTATATGGTGAGGGGCTAAGCGCTCAACGTACCGCCTTGAGGTGCTGATGGCTTTTCATTTTCGACAATTGCAAATAGGCCAAACACCGCATTCACCGCGAACCAAGGAACGACTTCACGCTCACCCAAAGGTGATCCACAATCAGTTTCAGTTACATAATTTCGAGTACGATGAGAAAGTCTGGCTAAATTAAATACAAGGGTATACCGCTAGATCTAATGCAAAACAGCGCGACCCCGCATGTGCTTTATAGGAAGCTAAGCGCTGACAACACCTCGAACGCCCACCCCAACTCGTGTTGATCGAGGCCACCCTTTCGCGCTCTATGCTATGCCCCGTGCGTGTGTGGGCCACTTTGTGTAGTCGCCCACCCACTAACGACTCTTGGCCACTCTGAAGCTTACGTTGGAAGGGGTAACCCACACGGGATGACCCAAGTCTCCGATGATGTTATGACCGAGAACAGTACGCGAAATTTATCGACCACAGGTAAGGCCCATGAAGCGAAGTGGTAGGGATTTTAATAACTCCCGCTTAGCTCAGTGGTAGAGCGCGTCACTAGTAAATATCGCTGGTCAAGCTCGTGCAATTGGTTGTGTGATGACGAGGCCGCTTGTTCGAGTCAGGCAGTGGGAAAATCTTTTGGGTAATATGGACCTGTTCGGGTCCCAGGAACACGAAAACCTTCTGCCATTTTGGGACACATTTTCCTATTTCAATTTTTTAACACCTACACTGCCATGGCGAAACTGACCTGGGATCTTAAACGCATTTATGTTCGGTTTTTCTAGCCCTCCGTTCAGAGGTGTTTCAGATACTCCACCATCCAGTGTTCACCAAAAGCCCTGCGCTTAACTACAGGCTCCCAGTACGTGAGGGATCAACAACAGTGTTCGAAACAAAATTACCGAGTCGAAATTATGGTGAAAAGTAAGCTAGGAGTCTGAAATGGGTAAGACATCCCCTGCATTCACTGGTGCTTCTATTCTCGGTTTTTGGTAGCAACCCGAACGCAATTTTTCGTGGTCAAGTATGACTCTAGCCAGCTGCCTTGCGCTTTGAATTAGGCTAACGGGACTATTTTTTGCTCTTGGAATGTCCCTGTTGCATGATCTTATGAAGACATGATCACCTTCCTCATCACACAATAGTCTTTTGACATGGCTCTGCTGAGGTTATTCTCAGAAAATTGTTGGCTGTTATGACTGGGTTTTCGCTCTCGCTAGACGGTTCTGGTGGGTATATCCGCGTGGCGAGTGCCGCTGTTCCACCAAGAGCTTGGCGCTTAGGGTTTACAATTTGACATCTTTCCTCGTCCACCATCATGTTCAAACGAATCAACAAGCGTCTTCGAAAAAAGGAAAAGGAGGAGGCAGCGGGGCTCGATGACGAAACGAAACAAGTTCTCGGAATGCACGACACCGACTCGGACGAATCCGATTCCGGCTCTAGTTCTGGGCATGATAGCTCTCGAGACTTGAGCGATTCTGATAACGCGGACACACCTGTCATCCGAGAATATTCTGCAGGCAAAAGGAGGAGAGAAGTTTCGGATGATGAGGACTCTGGACCAGAGGATGAAGGCGAGGATGATACTGATGATACTGCGCCGCCAATGTCAGTTTCCGAGGCTCTATCCAATCCGCTCTATCCAGTACGGACAGGCTCCGATGCAAAGGTGTGCATACTATGCCCGGGGAAGGAGCTCAAGCATAGTCAGATGGTTTCGGTGCATGTGGCTTCTTCGGTAGGTGAACTAATATCCTATAATACGTTTATTAAATGCGAAGCTAGACCCATCTGCGGAGAATGAAACGTTTCGCGACTTTGGCGGCTCGTGTGGGAGATGATAACGAGGACCCGAGGCTGCTAGTTGCTGCCTTGGACGAATCTGTACGTATTGCCCCACATGCAAAGGCCGAGAAACCGGTGAGTGCCAGGTGTGGCCCGCAGCGTGATCTAACGTCGCGTAGGTTGAGCCCCAGATGTCCAAAAGAGAACGACGCATGGCAAAACGACAGCGTCGGCGGGAACGTAGGGATGCTGCGTCCCCACCAAAAAAAGACGACAAAGAACCGCGAACCCACTCTAGTACACCGGGTCGTAATGTTCCTGGTCGCACTGTCATACAAACAAAAATTGCGCGCAAAAGGGCAGAGTCTGTGAAAAGGCACAAAATGGTAGGTTCCATGCTCCACGCGCCAGGATATACTCACGCATTTAGTAGGCTAATCCGCGAAAAAGTGGTCACCTGCGTAAAAATGCCCGATTGAAGACGGTCTCTGTTTGATACCAGGCTGTTTTGCTTGGCGGTTTCGACATTTCTGATCCAATTACTCACGTTAATTTATCACACTTGACAAGATGCTCCCGCGAACAATCCTTTAGAACGCTCGGAGAAATATGCCTTCGTAGGAACGTTTCCCATCAGTCATGAGGTCCTCTGAGCAATTTCCCCCACATCCACAAGAGGCTTCATATATTGGAGGCTGATCCAGATGAGGATTTATCATTCACATCTCGGGTATGAGCTAACCGGTTCAGAACACATGGCATTGACGTCGCTCACGTGTATCCGCCTGTCAGTCTTCCTACCACGTCCGATCAGCAGTTCCAGAATCCGTTCTATCAATATGCGTCCGACGCCTAAACCAAGTTCTTACGCGCTCGTGCCCCTGTTAGCAGCGCCCAGGTGACCAGCCGGCCCCTGATTCACATGAGTACGACTGTGACAGGCATCTTCCCCATCTTCGCGTCGAACGACGTCGGTAAAGCCAGACGCGTCTTTTGGAACACATACGCACTCGCTACCTATTCCGCATATTCAAATTTTATTCGCATCCGCTTGTATAAATAGTCGCGCCGACTGGCTGTCATTCTTTACCACATCCTCTCTTCTCTCGAGCGATGCGCATCCTTGCCACTGCGTTCACGTTCGCCACTGCGGCGCTCGCTCTTGTACCGAGCCTCGGCCGTCGTCAGTCGTCCATCGACACCTATATCACGACTGAAACCCCTATTGCTAAAGCTGGAGTTTTGGTGAGTAGAATTTGACTGTGAAAAGCACCTTTTTTGACGCAATTGTATAGGCCAACATCGGTGCGGATGGCTCCAAGGACCAGGGTGCAAAGTCTGGAGTTGTGATTGCGTCTCCTTCCAAATCGTGAGTTCAACACAACATTCGGGGGTTTCTGTTTGCTGATCTACTGCATAGGGACCCTGATGTAAGGCTTCAACCTCTATGATTCTGCAGTGGTTGTTTATCCTTTCGCAGTACGTCTACGCATGGACCCGCGACTCTTCCCTCGTATTCAAGCTCTTAGTCGACCAATATACTCAAGCCCGCGACACAAGCTTGAACACCCAGATCCAGAACTGGATTGCTTCGCAGGGACGCATCCAGCAGGTCTCTAACCCCTCGGGTAGTGTTACTTCTGGAGGATTGGGTGAACCCAAGTACAACATTGATGAGACTGCCTTTACTGGAGCTTGGGGTCGCCCGCAGCGTGATGGACCAGCTGTGCGTACTGTCCTCGTCGAGTACTGTGCCTTTACTTATTGCGTTGTTACAGCTCCGGGCTACCACCATGATCACATATGCCAACTCTTTGGGCACCACCAACTCTTATGTCACGGGCACTATCTGGCCGCTTGTCAAGCTCGACCTCGACTATGTTGCTCAGTACTGGAACCAGACCGGTAAGCATTTCATGTCCAGAGGTGCTATTTATACTAACTCCTGCTAGGTTTTGACTTGTGGGAGGAGGTACAAGGTTCCTCTTTCTTCACCACTGCCGTCCAACATCGTGCGCTCCGCGAGGGTGCGAAGTTCGCCACTGCTCTTGGCGACTCAACCCGTGCATCGACGTACACCACCCAGGCTGCAAACGCGCTGTGCTTCCTCCAGAGCTACTGGAACCCCACTCAGCTTTACGCGTCCTCCAACGTCAACGGAGGGTCTGTGGTTCGTTCCGGTCTCGACGCCAACTCGATTTTGGCCAGCATCCACACGTTTGATCCCGCTACTGGCTGTGATGCTGCGACCTTCCAGCCGTGCTCGGACAAGGTTTGCAGCTTCATTCCTGTCTACAAATCAGGTATTGAATGAATATCTATAACAGGCTCTCGCCAACCACAAGGCCGTCGTTGACTCGTTCCGTTCTGTCTACTCAATCAACAGCGGCAAGGCTGCCAGCGCTGCTGTCGCTGTCGGTCGCTACAAGGAGGATAGCTACTACAACGGCAATGTAAGTTGATCGCTCGCATGTCTCCAAACTACTACTCACACTCGAATAATTAGCCTTGGTATCTTTGCACTACTGCCGCCGCCGAGCAACTTTACGATGCCCTGTACACTTGGAACAAGCAAAAGTCCATTTCGATCACATCTACCTCTCTGGCTTTCTTCACCCAGGTGAGTTTACTACCATGGCGCGTCCGAATAGCGTTTGACCCACTTGAGTTTAGCTTTATTCCAGCGCAGCTGTTGGCACATACGCTTCTACCACCACCCAGTACACCGCCATCGTCAACGCCGTCAAGACCTACGCCGATGGCTTCATTGCGATCGTGCAACAGTACCAGGGCTCCGGAGGCGCTCTTGCCGAGCAGTTCTCCAAGACCAACGGAGCTCCACTCTCTGCTGTCGACGTAAGCACAAATATGTCGTTGATCCTTGGGGTCGTAGCTCATAACCTCCCCCCAGCTTACCTGGAGCTACGCTGGGGCCATCACTGCGTTCGAGGCGCGCGCTTCCAACGTTCCCGCATCCTGGGGAGCCTCTGGCCTTACCGTTCCGGCCACTTGCTCGACCGGCGGTGGAGGTGGAGGAACTGTCGCGGTCTCCTTTACGGTCACTGCTACGACCGTCTTTGGAGGTTAGTACGCGTTAGCATTAGTTGACGTGCATTTACTCATTCATTCTGCAGAGAACATCTACCTCGCTGGTAACCAGGCTGCGATCGCCAATTGGGACCCCAACAACGCGCTCATCCTCTCGGCCAATAGCTACCCGCAATGGAAGAGTAAGTCCATACCCTCCTCGCTCGTGCTTGCGCTAATTGGGTTTGTGCAGTCACTGTGAACCTCCCAGCCAGCACCCAGATCCAGTACAAGTACATCCGCAAGTACAACGGCGCGACGACCTGGGAGTCTGACCCTAATCGCTCGTTCACGACTCCTGCCTCTGGCACCTACAGCGTCACCGACACTTGGCGGTAAACAAACCCCGGAGAGCCAAGGGCGCTAGCTAGGAAAATAGAACACCTGGCCTATAGAGACTTGTAAATGAATGTACTCTTAATATAAATTTGTTTGGTTTCAGAGGATTGGTGAATAGCAACATGTAAACAACACTCTATAACCAATGGTACACAGAAGTCAAACCCGCTCTTCAAAGAGCGTCCGAAAGTACTTAGCGTAATTCACCTAGACTATTGCAAAGCTGCAATTACTTTGTCTGTCATGGTGATCAACTATTCAAGCAAGGTCAGTGTTCCCTCATGAATCGTGCAACAAATCGCCTACCTGATGAATGTCTGGCCGCTCATTTGGATCAACTTTTAAACACGCATCGATCAACCCAATAAACCCAGGGCTCCACCTCCCCGCACTCTCAGACGGGTGCTTGTACTTTCCGCCCATCACAGCCATCGCCATGCTCCCACCCTGCTCCATCGTCTGCGTCGTCTCAAACGGGGAGTGGCCATAAGCAAGTGCGAACAATGTGCACCCGAGGGACCAGATGTCAACGGCTTCGGTGAGGGTTGTGCCCGTTTTGACATCGAATAGCTCTGGAGCGCGGTAGGGCATTGTGGATTGCTCGGCTGCGAGATCCTGTTCGTGCCAAGGTTAGTTTGTACGGGAGGCTCGGAAGGTGGGAAGGTGTACCTGTTGGACTAGGGCCTGGGACCGGGTTTCGATCGATATGCGAGCTCGTACGGTGCTGCCGACTACGCGAAGCACCAAATAAGAAATCTGAAAACTCTAAACCCAAGCCCGCTTACAGTCCATCAGAATCGGAGTCACACCATCATCTGCATACATTATGTTCCTGTCCGCCATGGGATTAGACACGTTATAAGGCAACTCCACACGACTCACGCAGGTTTAATGTCACGATGCGCATACGGAACCAGTACCCCCTCGCCCTGCGGTACTCCCTGTTCCCCAGCCCGATCCTCGATCTTTCTGAGTTCCGCGTCGCCATCAAACACCAGTCTAGTCCGATCTTCGGTTGGGTCGCGTCCGCGAGGCGCGGACCTCAAAGGTTGAGACGAGTAACTAAATCCGCCGTGCTCGTCATCGGAATCGTCATCTCCGTGAGGCTGGGGTAACAACGCGGCCTGGTGATCGTCCTCTTCCGCGTGCGCGGGCGATGGACTAGGTTGGCGCGGCGGCGCACTACCCGACGCTTGCCCGCCGTGCGAAGGTGCGCGGTAGGTGTGCATTGCGCGAACGCCGAGACAGGTCCCTCGGAATAGCCGGACGAGTTCGAGTTCGCTAAAGTGCGTACCAGCAAGGGAGTGGGAGGTTAGAGCGTCTTGGAGGTTACCGCGTTGATAAAACGGGAGGAAGAGATAGACGATCTTGCCCTCGTCGTGGTCTTGGACCACTGCAGAGTCAAGTATCCTGATGATATTGGGATGTCTTGTCCGATTGTTAGACTAGGCTCGTACGAGTTGTACGCTTGACCATACCTGAAACGCCTGTAAGCCTCCACTTCTCTCATCACTTCTCGAACGCCATCTTCTCCAGTGGGACAACGAATCTTTTTGAGCGCGAACAAGCGACCACTCGTCGAATCCTCGACAAGGTACACAAAACTGAACCCTCCTTCACCCAAAACTCTCTTGACAACGAAAGATCGGCCGTTGACTTTGATCGTCGCGGACTGTCTACACATGCATGACGACAGCGCAAAGACAGCGTCGGTTGCCTTCTCCCGTAGCGAGTCGAATACCTGCATCAGATTTCCGGACATGGTGGGTGCGTGATCTTTCAGGAATGTCAACGGGTGCACCACTGCGAGGTATTTAAAGGTGTACTGCCCACCTGTCAGAGCGAGGCGGTAAACAAGACGGCAGTGCTAGGAGCTGTGCAAACTAAACTTGGCTGGATCAAGGGGTTCGCCTGGTTAGCATCTATACGTTGGGATGACCTTGGTTAGTCTTTCAATGTTTATGAATGGCCGGGATACTCGCATATATATCCTTGGTCGCCGTTGGTTGGCGCGAAGCAGCCACGCAACTAAGCGCCGGGGTGATCGTTTCAAGCAAGCGCAAACAAAGTGCTCTTGCTCCTCACCTCTCAACCACTGGCCCCAAGTCCAATGACACTCGCGGTCAAAACTAGGCTATCTAACCTGCACTGTCCCTCGGCCATGCTAGCTGCTATCCGGCTCGGCAAACATAGAATCCGGGGCTCTCCTTGTGGTTGAAATGAATTTAATGTCTTTACGGTTCAAGCGTTGGTGCAGATGGTGCCATGCCCGAATCCGGACCAAGCACTGAAGAAGCTGGCATATATCATACGACCGAGTTAGAAACAATATGCGCTCGGCTATGGCGACCGGGATTTCTCTTGCTTGCACGTGAACCGTCGTCAGAGACACGCATGGGCGCTCGGGCGAGGCAGGATGGGAATTTGCTTTGACTCATCCCACTTGCACAGCTTAATCGGTCGGGCATACGAGATTTAGCGCTTACCCCAGGGCCACCAGGGCGCTTTTCTGTATAAAAGCCAGCCACGCTTATTCTGGCCAGCACAACTGCCAATCCCCCACGACCATGGTCGGTCTCACGATGGCGCAGCTAGCTGAACTCTCTCTCTCTTCGCCGATTATACTGAATCTCTATACTTCGCTTGTCGTGGCTATTACAGCTGCCCTTGCAATCTGGGGCCCCGCCATCTTGACCGCGGTCGTTGAACGTGCCCGAGAGGTTGCGGGTTCCAGCTCCAGCTCGGAAGAAATTTCCGAAAATAAAGAGGAAGAAACCAAGGACAAGGAGAATGAGGGTGAGAACAAGTCAGAGGAAGACAAGGACAAAAAATGGAAACGCAAGAGTCAAATTTGGTGAGCGCAAGCATCGCTACATTGTTGGCGTGAACTAATTATCTTCCAGGTCGTACGGCTGGGAAGACATAGACCGCCCAAAGGCTGCAGAGAATGACGACGCCAACATGGTATTCCTCGCCATCAACCGTACCTATGGTCGAAGCAGCGCTGGTATATCCCATCGTGTACTCATAGGGTATAAACTGAGCGTTTCCTCTGCAGTTCACGACGACCATCTCTGGATAGAAGTCAACAGCCCGCCCTTGATCGAGCTTCTCAGGTACGGCATCAGATTAGCTTCTTACATCGCGTCGGATTGAGTAATTTATCACTCCCAGGTTTGAGTTCAAGTATGTCGAGGGTCTTGTCGACGATAGGCCTGGTATCGACGCGCGCGAGCTGTATACGAACAAGGCACGGCTGGCCGAACTCGCCGCCACCGCTCCGCCCGAGGAGGAGAAAAAGGACGAGAAGGACGAGGACGCTGACAAGGCTGACTCCGACAAGAAGGACTCCGACAAGAAGGACTCTGACAAGAAGGACTCTGACAAGAAGGACTCTGACAAGAAGGACTCTGACGCCGAGGAGAAGTCTGACGACCACAAGAAAGAGCCAAAGGGTGCAGAGGACAAGACGGACAAGGACAAGAAACCCGCTGACGACTCTTCGAACGAAACCTCATCCGACCAAGAATCCACCGGCACCAAGGCCGAGGACGCCGAGAAGAAACCAGACGACGAACGCCCCATACGTGACGTGCTCTCTGACGAGTATACGCCCACCGGCCCCGAACTCACCAAAGCCGAATACGACCAGGCCTTGCGTGAGCTCAAGATTTTGTACGATTTTTTGGTCACCGAGTTTGAAAAGGTCGAGAAGCGACTGGAGAAATTGAGAGCGGACGGCTTGATCTCCTGGCGGTTATTGTGGACTTTGTTCCGCCATGGCCAGCGTATCGAGACCGTCCATGCGTCTAGCGGGGAGAAGATTTGCTTTATTATGGAGAACTGGGATTATAACACCGACGACGATGGTAAAATGTAAGTCACGTTGAAAACTCAAAGGGGACTTTTCTAACAGCAGCCTTATTTAGGATGTTTGAAGTGCGCGGCCACTGGTTGGAATGGACTGGATACCGTTATGCGGAGCAAAGGATTACTCGACAGGTTTCCGAGTATGCTGTGAGTATTCGATATATTAATCTCCTACACATGTTCAACCAAGCTACCTTCCAGGGTATGAAAAAGGAATCCCAGTTGCCCGTCCGTCATCTGTCAGATGAGATGTTCCAGGCTCTCATGGGTGTGTTCATTTTTGTTTCCCTAAAATATGCGCTAAAATCTGGCATGAACCAGCTCGAGGCAGGGTCTACAACAAGGTATGTATAACTGATTCTGCAGTGTCTCAAGTAGTAATATTTTATTTTATACAGTATGCGGGCGTTCACCACCTCTACTATACCTCCCACATCATCCAAATGACCGCAATGGGCCCGTCCAAAACGCGAGCCGAGGGCCGCCTGATGGTCGATGTTGCGTCTTACCGCCGCATCAACCCCAACGCTGACCGATGGGAATAGTAAGTTGTGCCCTCTCGCGAACACCGACCCAAACGCTCACGGTTGCCTAAAGCGACGATCCACGCTACTACTCTGCCGCCCGAGCTCAGAACGACGGTGCAACCTCGGCGACCTGGCGCACCGAACTCGAAGACGACTGCGAGGACCTGGCTCTGTTGCCCCCAACCACCCACGGCTGGTCGTTTGTGGCCAAAAAGTGGGGTGAAATCCTGGTTGAAAACCTGGGCCCGGTGCCGTTCCAGCCGCATATCTTCAACCACCTGGTGCTGCGTGACGATTACAAGAACTTGATTCGCAGTCTCGTTGACGCACACGCCGGAAGGGGGGATGCTGCGTTGCTTACGGACGTTGTTACCGGAAAGGGTGGTGGACTGGTTATTGTTCTGCACGGAAAGCCGGGTAAGTTGACATCGCATGTTCCCACGAACCGAGTCAACTAAAGTTTGATTGGCCTATAGGAACTGGAAAGGTTGGTTGACTCGACCGAGGACAATTTGTGATGACTTACCAGATGTGTTAGACGTTGACCGCTGAAGCTGTGTCCGAACATCTTGAGGTATGTACAAGCTCCACAGCGCCAAACGAGTCACTCACCTATGATAATCAGCGACCTCTTTACACTGTCTCATCGGGCGAGCTGGGCGTTAACGCAGGCGATTTGGAAACAAAACTACGTGATACCCTGGACGTATGTGACTTCTGCTTGTCCAACCCGCAGCGTCGTTCTCACTACTTTTGACAGGTGGCCACGATTTGGAAAGCGGTATTGCTAATCGATGAAGCCGATGTCTTCCTCGAGGCTCGTTCCAGCCACGAACTCCAACGTAATGCTTTGGTCAGCGTGTTCCTGCGCGTGCTTGAATACCACTCGGGAGGTTCGGCTTATCTTCAATTCCTAGTTGATCGCAGGCTAACATTTCCGCTCGCTCTAGTCCTGGTTCTAACTACAAATCGTATCCGGTCCTTCGACGACGCCTTCCTTTCGTGCGTATTGATGCACTGCTAGTGAGATTGAGCTGATTGTGCTTTCCACAGGCGGTTCTCGGTGGCGCTTCGTTATCCCGACCTCGATAGGGAATCACGCAAAGTACTCTGGTCCAAGGTTCGTTGATGAACTGCCCGTTTTTGAAACTCCCACCGCTAAACACCGCACCGCAGTTCTTGGTGTTGGCAGGTGCCTCAGTCGAAGAAATCAAGCCAACAGGAACAGTCAAGGCCATCACTGCCGGCAATATCGATAGCCCGGTTGCTGAGGGAATTGCCACGCCACGCCATTTCTCGCTTGCGGACCTAAACAAGCTGTCACTGAAGAATTTGAATGGCCGTGTGATCAAGCAAACTGTCCGAACCGCACAGGCTCTGGCAGTGTCTGCCGGCGAACTGCTCAGCATGTCTCATGTGAGTGATCCTTGGCGGGCTTTGTGGGGTGTTCTCTCTGACCATCTTTTCGATCAGGTCGACACGGTATTGAAAATCTCCGATCAATTCGCGGAAGATTGGAAGGAGCTCGAGTTTGGGGATCACCCAGAGCAAGGTTCGGGCCAGAAGAACATGTACTCGTGATTGTCGTCGAGCCCAAGCGCCCGAATCACGGTAAGCCACACCGCGGCAGGGCTGCAAGCAGGCATATCGGTTTAGCATAAAAGTTCTCGTATACCCTGTTACCCGTATCAAATTGTTGATTGCATTAATAGAAGAGATGAATACATCGGAATTCACGGAATACCATGAACCATGGCAAGCCCCGCGATCATCTTCTCACTCGCATCTATCAACACTCTATCAGCACGGGACAAGACCACGAGCTTTGTTTCAGGCTCCTCGAATGGTTCGTACTCCCAGGCTCGCATTTCAACTCGTTTGGAGGCAAGGTGCCGTTCACAAAGTAGGCCAAACTTGCTCGGGTCCTGCAGATCGACGGAAATTTTACACCGTGCTGTCGGATGGATTAAAGTGTCAGAGTCTCCTTTTTCGGAACCGAGAAAGACTTGCTCCTGGAGAACCGACTGTAACTAATCGCGAAGAGTTTGCGAACGAGCTGTGCGCTCAACAATGGAGTGATTCTAGAGCAATGTGTGAGGAGAGATGGCTTGGAAAAAGGGGGGCGGACTTACGGATCGACCTAAACAAGAGCCATCAAGAAGCCTGTCACGGGCAGATGCGCAACCATGTCAAAGAAACACGCACTGTGCTCAACACTACGACTACCGGATTTGCTACAGTCTTGTTCCGTGGCCCAGCGAAGCGTTCGACGCTGTCGACTGAGCAAAACTGGCACCCTCCGTCGATACCCGCGGTGCCCGAACTCCCGCCAAAATTACGAGATAGGTTCTTGATTCGCGAGATGATACCTCTCGCCAAGGATTCTGGTGTAGGGCACGAGCCGGGCCTACTACACGGCAGTGCGTCGGCACATGTGATTGCATAGCGTCCGAGTTCGGCCTTGTCTGTGAGATCTCGGGACGGGCCCGGAAGCCGCCTAGATGATGCCACGCGCGTTGCCGAATAAGATGTTCAAAGTCGCGACTCACTGATTTAGCAAGGGCACGGGCTCACTGTCTAGGGCGCTCTGTAGCTGTGATACGAACTCGGCCCACGTGGAAGGAAAGAGTAGTGTATTATAGATGCTCACTGTTGTATCAGGATGGCCAGGGACAAGTAAGGTAGTATATAAAACCAGGCCCACATCTGATAACCCCAGCTGCGAGGTAAGCTGGAACGACACTATTTGGAGACGCTGTAGACCGCGCATATACCTCGTTGATGAACGACTCTATACGGTTTCGGACCGATGTTGCACTTGAGTTACCCTTGGCAAACGCGCAGCGCGCTTCCCCAGCCTAGAATTCAGCGCAAAGAACCGTAAATTGTCGATTTATGGTCAAACTCTGGAGAATACCTTTGCACAAGATTCCAAGAACCATGTGTGCGTCTGGTCTGCTGACTGAACCCAGTTGCCCATCCACTGGTGCGAGTGCTCCGCAGTCCATATAGCAGGATTAGCGATCGCTTCAATCGTGCCCTTGCCGATACGGTCTGGGAACCTGGACAGCATATATTCGGGGGCATGGTGAGGCCGCAGATATCGCCGAAGTTTTTAAGCATACTGAAAAGATATGCGCCAAGCATAGATCCATATGACTGAGCCTAGAAGTTGTGGCCACTAATTAGGGTGTCGGTAATAAACTAATCGCTCGCATTGCTCACATCGGGGCATCTGGGCCGTCTATCACTGTCGCCATAAAGTCGATATCACGCGCAACAGACGAAGTCCATGTACCCCATTTCGGCACCATCATTCGGCATGTTCCTTACACAGAGTTTTGCCTGTGTTCCGAACAAGGCAAGGGCCTGGCGTTGCTGTGCAACAATATCGTAAAAGGCATTGGGATCAGTCGTTGCGTTTGGAGGTTGTGTATATCCCAACTCGAAGACTTGGGTGTGTCAGGTCCCCTGGTTCTTGGAGGTCAAAGGGACTTACCAGTGTTGCGATAGAACTGGTCCTTGACTGCCCCTGACTCGAAACACTGGACGTCGGGTCTTCAAAAACGGGTGGACGCTTGCTTGTCCTGCGACGGAAGCAAACGTAAACGAAGATTTACATGGTTTCACCGCTGCCTTCCAAAAAAATGCAAAAAAACGGGCGTTCTTATCTCAGGGGTCAAACCCGATAATGTCATAATAAGGACTGATTGTGCTCGTAGCCAAGGATTCTCCGAGCAATGTGCCTGGGGCGCCCGGACCACCTTGAGATTGATCAACCTTTGGCAGGCAGGAGTTTTCAGCACTCACCAGGGTTTCCGAAAACCGTGCCCCGACGCATACCAGGGGCCGCCTTCCATTTGGCCATGGCGATTGTCGCAGTGCCATCACTCACATTAAAATAATTCAGGGGTATGCTTTGCGGGAGTGGTTAAGATCAGACCCAGCGGAGTGATGAAAAAGCTTACACAATTGTCCCACAATCGACACGTTGATCGGCTATGCCCGGGCACTGGTACCATTCTATATCGCCCACCGATCGAGACGCGTTGATGGCCTAAAGGGGAGTGTTGCTCGTAATCTCGAGCGGTCGTACCGGAATTTGTGGCACGCACTAGGTGGTTTGTCAAGCTTATCTCACGACCGAAGAAACCGGGCGGGTTGAGGCTTCCAGGCATGCTACTCCAGGTGCCGCGCAAAAGGTAAAGCCTGGCTCTACTTATAATCTACTTGCTCTCTCATACCCCGGAATTATATTAACTAGCGTGGTTCTGACTCAAGTCCCACAAGGACACCGCCGGCTATCTACATGTGGCTCACCGGCACATTGCCGCCGGGAAGCTAGAAGATATCGCGGCTGAATAATTTGGGGGTGGCCAGTCTGCACATCAGGGGTGGAAACCATTTTGTTGTGTTGCGCGCGGTACAGCGAGGACAGCACCGGCAGCCGTGCCGGATTCCACATGAATTTCCGCATGAAGCATGCGTTCGAAGCCAATGACTCCAACCAAACACCCGGTCTACGCGTTTACGATCCACTACTCGGCCGGAGTCTTCTGGCCGGGATCATCTATGGGGTGCATCCTCTTGGGCCGTCACAATCTCAGGAGAGTATGGAACTCACGGCATATCTTCTGTTTCCTCGGAACTCGGTGCGGCGGCACAGATGAGACAGCACCCAGCGCGGTTCATCTTGCTGCTCCACACCTTCGATGCGCGCCTAACCAAACGCAGGAGTTCTAGGCATAATAGTCCGCGTGAACCAAACGTGTGTTGTTGGGATCAAGGAGCGACTAAATGGAGGCGGCTTTTGTCACGTTTTCATTGGGCGTGTTTACGAAGGTAAGAGAC
>WSLN01000006.1:74197-86653 GCA_019677355.1 Ceratobasidium sp. 370
GGCTTTACCGAGGTGAGTGATTTACGGAGAGAAAAGATGCAGGTACAAATGATTGTCCGGGGTAGTTGATGGTGCCAGAACAAATTATTTTGCGTGTTGTGGCGGATAATGTGGATATGTCGTGCACGGCGATTGAGCGGGCTGCGATGGACCGCGCGGTTACTGTTATCGACGAGGCGTTTGCTAGCTCGTATGAATTGAGGCGAAGGCACAATGAGGTGGGTCGCATTTTTTTCCGGCCGTCGGGGGCGAGGCTGACGATACACCATAGCAACGCCCGAACCAACCATTCTGGGATCCAACGATGCCCGTCATGCACTATCAAAGCAGCCTACCTGACCCGCTGCGCATCAAGCCGTCCGGACTGCTTACCCAGCAGACGCGCGTGTACGACGACTTTTCGCAGCCGCGTCGCGTCGAGCAGAAGCGTGTGCTCATGCCGCGTACAACGTCTTACGGCCGCCAGGATATGATGGGCGTTGGTGGTGGTACCGGTGGTGGCGGCGGGTCGTCGAACTTCAGTAACCCGTCACCGGCACCGTCGAGCCAGAGTCAGGGCCAAGGAGGACAACCGATGCCAAGTGCGATGATGCCTGAACGTGCCATGGAGCGGTTTGTGGTAAGTTTCGTTTAGGTGTAGTGTGTACAATGCCCGGTGCTGATACAGTTTGGTTTGAATAGGCCTTGATCAACGATCTCGAGTCGTTGTTCTCGATGACTTCGTCGCAGCACGGCAGCGAGGCGTTGCAATCGAGCCAGGAGATCCGATTGTATATCCGCCAGATTCTGTATCTAGCCCAGCAGTCGTCAGACAGGGAGGAGACCGCGCTTGCGTTTTCACAAAAGATTGTGCAGTTGCTATACAAGAGCACGTCTCCACTCGGACGCGAGGTATACGTGGTGATCCTAGGCAGATTGTGCGAGCAGTCGACCAAGGTTGCAAAGGAGGCGACTGATTGGTTGTTGTACGCTGAGGATGATGTGAGTTTTTTAGGTTGTACTAGTCCTGTGCCACGTAACTGATCGAGTGGTGCGTGATTAGCGCAAGTTGAATGTACCTGTGACGACAACGTTGCTGCAATCTCGGTTGATTGGCCTTCGGGAGCAAGATATGCAGCTCTCCAAGCTCATCCAGAGGGACTGGCGTCCGATTGTTATGGAGTTTACGGCCAAGTTGATTCGCGAATGTATCAGCGGCGAACAGGCGTTTGCGACGCGCACCGATTTCCCGCGTTCACTTGATTCTTTGTCGCACGCTGCGCAGCTCGGCAAGGCTCCTGAAGAGTATGTTTTGCACTTCACGCCTGCTTCTAATAGCTGACGGCTTGCCTAGGGCAATCGGTCTGCTTGAAGAGTTCCAAGGGGCGTCTCATATGCCTACTTCACACGCGGGCTCGCCTTCTCGCACGTCTAGTCAACCGAATGCACACTTAGTCTTGCTGTCCGAGCGCCTCGCTGTGCACTTCGACGACTGGGTCCGAATCTTCCAGCGCTCGCCCTCGTCTGAAAAGGCGTTTGCCAGCTACGTGATGCAGCTCACAAACGAAGGCATTTTGAAGGGCGAAGACATCTCCTCGTTCTTCTTCCGTGTTTGCACCGAGACTAGCGTCGAGCAGTGGTCCAAATACACTGCCGCTGGGGACTTTGCGGCTGCATTCCAACCCATCGACGCCTTGTCCCGTTTGATTGTGCTGATGATCAAGTACAACGGCGACGCGACGGACGTGCCCGCCAAAGTCCATTATCTCACGAAAATTCTGTCCATTGTAGTTCTTGTTCTTGCTCATTCGCACGAGGCTACCACCGAATTCCCTCAACAAAAGCCGTTCTTCAGGTTCTTCTCGAGCTTGTTGAGCGATATCAACAGCCTCGAGTCTCATCTTCCTTATTTCCCCCTACTTGTAGCTATGTGGTGAGTTCTCCTGGTAGCGCTCTAGTGGTGTGCTAAAAAGCGTCTCTAGCGATACCTTCAACACCCTGCAGCCCATCAACTTCCCCGGCTTTGCCTTTTCTTGGATGACACTTATATCTCATAGACTTTTTATGCCTAAAATGCTCACCACTGAAAATCGCGAAGTGAGCCATTATTTCGAATTTGCTATGGCCAGGATTTGACCAAACCCATAGCAGGGATGGCGCCCATACCATCGTCTCCTCATCTCCCTCTTCCGTTTCCTCGAACCCTTCCTCCGGGCCGCCGAGCTTCAAAATTCGACGCGCACCCTGTTGCACGGGGCGCTACGTCTGCTGATGGTCCTCTTGCACGATTTTCCTGAGTTCCTCAGCGAGTTCTACTTTTCTCTCTGCGATATCATCCCAGCTCGCTGCGTCCAGATGCGCAACATCATCCTCAGCGCCTATCCTCCCACCCTACGCCTTCCCGACCCCCACCTGCGTGAAGCCCAACTCGAGTCACTTTCCGATATGGGACCTATTCCCCCAGTGTTGTCTGATTTCACTGCCGGACTGCGCCACGGGGATATGCGCGGCGCGCTCGATCAATGCTTGCTCAACCGTGGGTCGACGGCGCTCGTCGCGTCCTTGAAGGAGAACTTAATGCTTCCGGCCTCGAGCCCTCAGGTTGCATTGGGTGAACACTACAACCTCACAACTCTCAACGCTTTGGTCATGTACGTGGGCGTGTCGTCTGTCGCTCAAGCCAAGGCTCGCAGCGGGTCTCCCGTGTTCGTTCCAACTGATCCGGGTGTTACTCTTTTGACCCACTTGGCTACCGAGCTCGACGCGGAGGGTGAGTATCGGTCGCATGCACCGCCCCAACGAGGCTAACACATTTTATAGGCCAACACCATCTCCTGGTCTCAATGGTGACCCATCTGCGCTACCCCAATGCCCATACGCACTGGTTCAGCTCGCTCCTGCTCCACATGTTCAACGAAGTCAAGAATACTCGCCTCCAAGAGATTGCCACCCGTGTTCTCCTTGAACGCCTCATGGTCTTCCGTCCCCACCCATGGGGTGCTCTTGTCACATTCATTGAGCTCCTACGCAACCCCCGCTACGACTTTTGGAGCAAGGACTTTGTGCGCATCGCCCCTGAAATCAATATGCTCTTGGAACGTGTAAGTTCATCTTTCACTTGGCTAAGTGCAGTAGTTAACACTTGCCCCCAGGTTGCCCGCTCATTGGGTTGAAGGGTAATAATTTTGGTTGCCTGAACGGGTAGCGTCCATAAAATATCGATGCTGTCTCGGCCAGACTGAGCCTGTCGTCTCCTATGTACAGTTTCTCACCCGCCTGTGCTATCGTACTTGCCTTGCATTATGTATTCTAACACATATCCCTGCGAAATTTAGTTAACTGGATGTCCTTTATTCTGCCAATTGAATCTGTTTATCTCTCACCAGCAAAATACTATCTTATCGATAAGTGGGCCTCGGGAAGCGCCCGAAGACCTCTGGTTTCGGCCTCGTGCACTCTCCAGTATGTTCACCCGCGCCATTAGTTGAGAACCGACTAATCCGGGTTTCACTTCGTCAATGCAGACCAAATCTCAGTCAAGCCCACATGCCGAACGCTCCCCAACCAAGACTAACCTCTAAACCCAAAGTCATTTTCGACACTGATGTGAGTGTACTCGGCTACACAAACCTAACATCCCCAATTAAACATGCTACTCGGAAAGCCCGGAGTAGACGACATCCTAGCACTTTTACTCCTCTTGGCATCCAGCGAAGTCGAGCTCGCGTTGATTGCAGTCGCGTTTGGTGAGATTAATGCCTGGATCGTTATCAGGACCTAGTGCTAACACTCTAGAAGGAAACACCGAGCTAAAATATGCGTATAAAAACGTACTGAAAGCGTATCAGTTGGTCTCGAATCACATTGCCCAGTGTCCAGAAGACCAAGTCCGGTTCCCTGGGCTTGGAGCGAGGCCTACACTTTGCCACGGGGCTTCTGGACCATTGGCCGGCGAACTACGGCTAGCTGAATATTTTGTGAGCTACTAGTCGTATTCAACCCAACTTATCTCACGCTTGATACAAAGCACGGTCCGGACGGGCTGTCCGATATCTCGACCACCCACCCCGAGTTCGATGTTCAAGACATGACTACCCTATCAAAGCTAGTAGAAGAGTCCAATATCCCAGCTGAAGACGCAATAATAGACTTGTTGCTAAGAGAGCCTGATGACTCTGTTATTGTTATCGCCGTTGGACCACGTATGTGTGCACTGAAGGCTCCTCTGATCCGGTTTGCTAAGTGATTTACAGTGACAAATATAGCTCGTGCTTGGCTTAAAGAACCCCGAGCACTTGCGCGCGCAAGAAGAATCGTCGTAATGGGCGGAGCACTTGATTCTCCGGGGAATACTTCTGCAACGGCCGAATTCAACTTTTTTGCGGACCCGTACGTTTGTACTCGCGCAGGTCGTGCGATACTAACCGATAACTCAGTAAAGCCGCCACAATCGTCATGGACGCAGCCAAATCCGAAAGCATAAACCTGATTTTAGCTCCTCTAGACTTTACCGAATGGCATAGCGTGCCCTTTTCGCACATGATCCACCCCGTCTTACTATCCGGCCCCCTAATTAGCGGATTAGATTTGTCCAAGGCGATGACACCTATGCGCGCATTTACGTCCGCCATTTTTTACCGTGTGCGCCGGATCCTGCGGGAGCTAGGAGAACCTGACAGATTCCAGATGCACGACCCGGCTGCCGTTTGGATGGCATTGGCCCATGCAGAGGTTCCTCGCGATGCACCACTGCTACCGGGGTGGGGAACGGTGAAGCGAGATTTTGTCATTGAATGCATCGGAGAATACACGAAAGGTGAGTCCAAATATGGTTAACGATACTGCTCGCACTGATGAAACACAAAGGTATGTGCGTAGTTGATAGAAGGTAATTGTTGCTGCGTTGCCGCAGGCTATATCACTCGTTGACTAGATTACATGCAGGGGAGGAACAGACAAGACAGGAGCTGTACGGTCTGTTGATGGTATTGCGACTTCCGATGGCTCGGATAACCAACGGTTTGGGGTCAAAGTGTTGCACAAGAGTCCGGGAGCAGCCGCAATGGAGAAGGAGATTACTGGAAAATTGTTTTGGGACCTTTGCCAAACCTCCTAGGTGTGGGCCCATTTCAGCCTCCTGAATAAAGTATATCTCTGTTCACAAATACCGACTGTGCGTCTCTCCTGGCCCTGAGGTACTGTTCGCGTGTTGGTAAACTCTAAGTAGTTCATGCCTATCGGGTCTCGCTTGCGAAGTTGCAGGTGCGCCCAGGGTGAGACTCAATGCGGCCTTATAGGTCGCCTTTCCTAGTGCTACCGTCACCAACAGGGCGCATATGCAATCCTAGAAACACCTACCCTGATCAAAAAGCTAAACTCGATCTCTTGTTGATAGGAGTGCGCCAAATTATACCTTGCTCTATGGCATAGACCCACTCCGAGAATAAGCATTTGGAAGTAAGCTGTATGCGCTCAAACACCCCAGCTGGAAGTCTTGCACACTGTAACCGTTTCAGGGCTTGTACCGTATGTTTGCAGCTATTATTTGTGCTGCCTTTGTTCTCCTCATCATAACCTCGGACAAGTAAGCCCTGTAAGCCCGTTTGTCGTAGTCACCTCTTTCCGCACCAGTCACCCCCTGAGACATTCTGCTCCTATAAACCCAGGATAAGCGGCGACGTCAGGCTCATCAGATACAAACCAAGCTCATGAGACGAATCTATCCACATTTAGAGCGTTTCGCACCAACATCGACAATTTGAGGAGTCACCCGTGGGCTCTTCATGGCAATCAAACTAGCCTTTTACGGCGGGTGCAAAAATGGAGGAAACCCATTGGATATATAACTACGTGGGTTCGAGACGTTCGGGCTTATTCCGACCAGGCTCGGCCAGAAATAGTTTCTCTGCTGAGGGTGAGTAAAGTCACATCCTTGATACGGTTGAATCATACCCTGTGCGCTTCCAGTATGCCTTTGACTCGGTCAGCGAGGTGGGCCGAGTGCGGAACAGCGTGAGCACTGCGGTGCTGAAGGTATCCAATAACGACTTCGTGAACATCCTGCAAGTCACCATTGTTTGGAACTGAGGTTCGATTCCGCTGATAACCAGGTCGATCAAGCCTCGATTATATACGGTTAATCAACACCGCGTTCTCTCCCGAGCGCCAGACCTTATATTCCACACCGGCAGACCAGGAGCCTCTCGGTGAGTAGTGATAGCCCAGAGTGTGTTAAGCATTGTCGATGAGTGTTACCACAGAGCGGGGGAGGGTGCTGTACGATGGTCTTCCTACGTTTCATATTCGACTTTATTCAATCTGGGCATGGCAACATCGGGTTTCCGCAGCTCGGGCCAACCAGCTTTCGTCGCAACCTGCCTCACCGGTCGCGCTCGCTGCCCAACCCGCCCCAAGTGCTGAATCACCCGTGCATCCTAGATCTGCGTCTGGGGACCGTGATCTACTAACGCGTCTGATACAACAGCCTGAAGCCTCGCCTCTGCAGGCGCGCACCGATCGAGCCCCAGCTGGATGTGTGGTCCCAGTGGAAACGTCCGGCGCTACAACTTCAAACCGGTTGGCTGATACTACTGAACTGTTGGCTTGAATTGGGACTAGATAGAAATGGTACCCACCTTATATGCACTCAATTGTCTGCGCGGGTAGTAACAGAATTAAATTTGATAATAAATCTGAAGCCACTATACTGCCTCTAGATTGTTCCGTGCGAATGTGAGGCAAAAATAATTGGTCCAAGTTCATGCTGCACTTTAAGTCCCGCCGGGTAGATCGCCGCTTGGCGCTTGATGCCAAAGCCAAACAAGCTACGCCAAACACCACCTCAACTTTTGTTCCGCGTCTTCACAGCACTGAACTACGGCCTTGCAGAAAATTCTCGGGCGAAATAGTTACATATATACTGGGTTCATTATGTGGATCCAGGTGTCCTGCCTTCCCCGGTTTCCTTTTTGGAGGCAGTCAACGCTTGTTCCGAAGTTCCCCGACTTGTGTGCTCCATCTGCAAGGCGCAGAAGAATACACACAACGAGCGGCCTTGACTCTTCGCTTCCTCCTTTTCAACCAAGCATCACGCCTCTTCAGAAGATAATTCTTGGCTCGATCCAGGCATGCACCCTGTAGTCTTCTCGATGCCACTCATGTTCAACAACTTTGAGCTAGGCAAAGGGCCCAATCTCGGTCTCTGAATACATGCGAATGTGCTTGTCTCACCCGACAGAGGGGTACTACATGAAGGGCGACCCAATTGGCGCAAGAGGTGACTTTATAACCAGTCCAGAGATCAGCCAGGTGTTTGGCGAGGTACGACACTGTTTTTCGCTCGGAACGCTCGTGTCTTGGTACAACTGACCATAGATAGCTTGTAGGCATTTGGTTGGTGTCTCAGTGGTTAGGGAACGGAAACGGCCGGCCAATACGAGTCGTTGAGTTGGGGCCAGGCAGGGGGACGTTGATGGACGATATGCTACGGGTGAGTGAGTTCCATTAACATTTGATACCCTCGCCATAGGTTGGATTATATGGACCTTCAATTCGATCGGGCAAATGCGAGGCCATGTCCAAGCAGTCCATTTAGTAGAGACGAGCACCCGTTTACGAGAAGAACAGCGGAATAAACTAATTACGCGCGTAGCAGATGATGTGCTGCACTGGCACGATCACCTCGAAGAATTGACGCCAAGTGGTGAGCGTCCAAACGTAGGGCCAATGCTATTTTGTTCATCACTTGTTTCTAGCTGATGTGTTCACTATGCTCGTCGCTCACGAATTTTTCGATGCGATTCCAATTCATATAATTGAGGTATGTACCGACGCCACGCTCGACTAATTTCCATGTTTATCTTCGTCACCTTGCACAGAAAACCGCTCAGGGTATCCAAGAGGTTCTCATTGATATTGATAGAACAGCTCAAACGATGTAGGTAACTTGACCTCTACCCCTGGTCGACCACACCTAAATGAGATATTATGATCCTACCTCTACTCGTTCGCTGGCCGAAAGCCAACCGCCGGGTTTTCGATACGTACTTTCTGGACGAATTTCTCCCCTTGCACATACACTCGGCCAGTCTTCCCCGCGTTTCGTTGACCTACCGATTGGCTCAAGAGTTGAGCTATCTCCAAGTTCATGGGGCATTGCACAAACTGCAGGGAAACTCGTTGGTGCGTCTGGTGGGGGAGCTGGTCTCGTCATAGATTATGGCGACGATCGAGCATTTGGCTCTTCATTCAGAGTATGTGCGAGTAGCGACTTTTCAGGGCGTTTCCTAATCCTGCTGCAGGCCTTCCAAAAGCATAAAGTCGTGGACGTATTCCACGAACCTGGGATGTGTGATCTCACCGCTAATGTTGACTTTGCATACCTTAAGGAAGCGCTCGCAACTGCGGGTAAGCTTGTGGTCTATTTGGTGTGACTTCCTCCTCACCAGTTTGAAACTCCAGGAGCCGCATCTCATGGCCCGGTGACTCAGCAAGCTTTCCTCACACGGATGGGGGCTGCAATTCGACTCCAGAAACTACTAGACAGCGCAAGAGACGGCGAAAGGCGAACAGCGCTGGAGAAAGGAGCGCGAAGGCTGATGGACCCATTGGGAATGGGCACGCAGTATAAAGTACTTGGGATATCCTCTGTCTCAGAGACAGTATATCCGTTCAGCACATGATTTATATCTGCATTGCACCGGGAACACTCAAAGGTTACACCTTCATGTCAACGTCAACGCCTGCGTGGTGACTGCGAACGCCCTCTTGATTTCTCAGACTTTTGTTCTCGCTCCCGTTCCCTTCGATCATGCCCAACTTCTTCCCGCCCCCCACCTGGTTCACCTGGAGGACCCCGTTCCTCGTCCCTTCTCTCGCGTTTCCACATCAACTTCTTTTTGCATCGCTCGCAAAGTACAACCTGACCATATGTCCATGAGTCCTCGCACCCAACAAGAGTACGTAAGCACTCACCTTAACGAGTGCTTGTTTTGCCTCTCCCTGTTCCTCGTACGCGAACGGCAGCTCAAGCGTTAGTAACTTTGGCTGCCGTCGCTCCTGTTCTTTATGGTACGCGCATCGAGTGTTTCCGCATGTGAATTGGCCGTATCCCTCGACTACTTCGTCTTCAACCCGCCAGCGGAGGGCAAACTTTGTAAATGAGGGTGAATATTTTGTGAGATGGAAGAGGGCTGAGAACTAGATACCTTGCCGCTTTTGTAGTGCTTCAGGTCAACGAGCGCAAACTCTTTGAACAGACCCCGGTAGTACTTGACAGCGATTCGTTCCTCTGCCGATAATTCGTCCAATTCCTTTTCGTCATCGTCTCTTAGAAACCTAACCAAGCAGCGAGTGAAGTCGAAGTATAATCCAAACTGGTGCAGGCCCACCTGTGCCCCTGGATCAATCCATCCAGTTCTGTCCTCCCACTCTTCGCGGGAACCTTTGACCCACTACCACTGCCATACACATTCTGAAACTGTGTAACATATCGCACGTGTCGCGAATATGCATCTTCGCCTCGGAGGTTGTTCCGGAACACAGAGCGCGCAAAGTCAGACTGAGAAGGGGTGGAGGTGGAGGCAGAAGGTGGCATTGCTTGTTACGGCTAGGGTCTGGTCACGTGCTAGTATAAGCGCCAAACTATTTGACGCCGAGTTCCCCCTATCTTAAATTGACTCGGGCACTATTCTCATAACCGACAGGGGGCGATGGCATTCGCATCCACAATTCTAACCTATGAGGGTTGTTCCTTACTAATGGGCGCCACTTTGTACTTCCAGAGAGCTTCAGCTCACCTTCCAACCCTAGCCCTCGTCCAGGATATATGCTTCATAAGTCCCATTCCAGTATGAGCCGACCCGATGATGCCAAAGATTTCACCGCGGTGCGTCATTGCTGTGCATCTGCGTGTGCTGCAGGCGCATTACACCTCGGCTAAAACACGCACACACCCGCCCTCCTGCTCATCAATCAACCGAATGAGGGACAAACTGGTACCGCCTTTACCGAGTCCTGATCAACGAGGCCCCCTAGCGCTAAAGAACACCTACGCGGCCTCCAGCAGTCTGGGCGCCCGAAAGAGCTTATAACATGAATGTGGATTACAACCACAGTTCCTCAGCTTTTCTTCCTCCGTAAGACCCACCCGCAGCTTTCGCACTGGTGCCCAACTCCCGCTTTCGCTTAGATATGGATGGTGGGACATTCTACTCACAGATTCAATCATCTTCTCTTAATCCTATCCCCAGTTTCATTAGAACTCGACATCAACTACGCAAACAGCCGCCCAATCTTACGCGGTGTTGCGGACCCAACTGTGAGCCAGGGCCCTCCCCCGGTCGATAAACCGACTCTGCAATACATATCGGAGGCTATTGAATATGGAGACCGCTTGCCTAACACCGAGGCAAGTCTCGGGACAAAAACCCGGTACCGTGCTCTTATAGTAAGCCACTCCTGCCGCGCTCCTATGTGTCTGAGCTCATCACACGTTACGATCGTACCAGGTGGCACCTCAATATCAAGTTCACTTCACTAAGTACGGGCCTTTGCCGGCTACCCTAAACGACGTATATAATGTGCATAAGATGCTCAGTATGTCAAAACTCCCACACCCAGTTATGACAGGATATTTGAACTCATGCCAACTTAGCACAACGCGGGTACGATAGGGCTGATATTAGGATTTTGGTGGATGGCGATGGCGATACAGACCCGACTAAAGATAATATTGTGCGGTTATTTTAGCCGAGTTCCCGTTGCTAGCCGCTGGGTGTCCTGATGTTTAATTCTCTAGATCAAGAGCTTACAATGGTTGGTTTCAAATGCTCAGCCCGAAGATCATCGATTCTTTCATTGTGAGTGTTTAACTACTACTTTCAACGGACTAATTTCACTCAATAAATTTAAAGTTAGCGGACATGGGACTTACATCCTGAGTAAGGAAGGAGAAGGAAAAGAGGCGCTCCGGATACCAGAACAGCGGGGTAGTTTACATCCATCAGACCCCGATCTAGGTGCCTCTTCGAATCGCGCCACGCAATATACTCGAGTTTCGTCAATACAAGTCAATCGGAAAGAAGACATTAATTATTACAATGAAGGTAAGATACAACGCCAACGGGAGTGAGTACAAACGCTAAAGGGAGCTTGCAGCAATCGTCACCAGCTACAAGCCTCTCCCACTACTCGATACTCTAACCAAGGATGTTACGGAATACAACATAATTCGCGACAGTGTGAGCACGAATTACATTACAACGTAGCATATATGCTGCTGACCACCAGCATCGTTGCAACTAGGTGCTGAATGATTATTTTTCCAAGCTGCCCGAGGGATGTAAATTAATGGTGCGCCCGTAAATAAACGAGGTATGGCGCCCCAAAGCTGAATATTGCCTCCTGTTGCAGTGCACCTTGGATGTAAGTGATGTATCCGTAGGAGTGTTGTAACAAGCTAACACACGAGCACGGAAAGTGTTGTCACAGCGGAAGGTTGATTAGTGAGTCATGCCCGATGATTTTCACTATATGCGCATACTAACAGCTGTTTTTTGGTTGATAACTAGACAATAACTTCAAGCTAGCGGGAGCCGGATTTCGAGGAAGGTGCATATATGCCACTGCCCAGGGCCGTGTGCCAGATGAGCCTCCAGAGGCTTTCACGGATATGGACGATTTGATCGAGCAGCTCGGCAAGCAAACAATTAAAGACTTGACTCCCCTCGAGAACGATACAACTGGAGCAAGCGTCTCAACTCCTGCTGAAGGCGCATCTCAATTGCTAGGCGTCTCGACACCCCAAGGCTCCCCACCTGCTCGAGGTGCAAAGACTCCTGGAGTTCAGGCTGCGCCCCGCCCGCCGGTGTTTTCCCAAAACATGACACAGAACTACATATCACCACTTGTAAGCAAGATCATGGAACTGTTACCTGCAGAAGAGGCGAGCAGGGATAAGATCAAGGCAGATATGGTAGTGATAGTTTCGAGTCTCCTATCGACATGACACTAAGCATTCGTTTCGTAGTTGACTTGGAGCGGCTGCCACCAGCGCCAGGGCGCAGTCGACTACAGCGATAAGAGGGGAGGGTTGTTCACGCGGGTAAGCGTTAAGTCGAAAATGCACCATATAGTTAGTGGACTAACGACAGACATGTGTGCCCGTAGTCATTCACCGAATCCGTGATGGAAAGTAGTAACCCGGTGACTGTTGAACAGCTGTTCAATAAACTGAAGTGGGTACCACCATACACTAGTCTCCTTTCAGGTTCACATGATTTATGCCCGTACAGTCAAAGAATTGCCAATGAAGCGCGGAACCTTCGAGATGGGCGAGGCCAGATACGCCCCGTGCTCCAGTATGCTCAGGTGTGTTTCTCGTGCACTTTATATATGCAACCGAAAGTCGCCTAATGCTAGAATGCATTTCAAACAGGTGTGGACCTCCTGTAAAAAAGGCGATGAAGCACGAGCCGT
>WSLN01000007.1:0-94322 GCA_019677355.1 Ceratobasidium sp. 370
GGGACTCGAGTTGAGCCTCACCAAAGATTGATTTCATAGTTAGCATTGTCTTGTATGTATCAAATGTAAATTTTCTGCCAACCTCATGAATGGTTGCCCTCGATATGAACAGGATATGCAGGAATTCTGGCACTGAATTGGCAGGAACCCTGGCGCTTAAGCGCAGGTTTCCTGGGGTTTCTTGCCAGGTTCCCAGGTGCCTGTTGATGTTCCTGTCCTCGCCCCTGCCCCTGCAATGCAGGAACCTTCCCTGGGGGATGACAGGAATACCTGCAGCAGGTAACCTGGGTGACATCTCTAGAGAGGGATAAAGGATGACTAAAACTGGAGATGTCATGTGAGAAGGTGATCATCAATCCAAGGGGTCCTCCAAACAGGGCCGTAAAGGTAATTCCAGCTACTTGTGGCTGGGTGGCTATGGTCATGTGACCCAAAGCATGCACATATATGCACTAAAATAAATGTGTAAAATAAGGAAAAGAGTGGGAGTGACTGAAGTCATGACAGGTTGTCCACATACTCATCCTGGAACCGGGGCGTTCTTCTTTTTCCAGGGAGTTAATTCGATTATCGAGCCCTTGTATCTTGTCACTAAGGTTCTTGATGTATGATCCTTGTTAAGTTAGTTCCTTGCATAGGGTTTCAAAGAGTGCGGCTAGTCCCCTGATGGTGGTTTCCATTGCACTGATTCATTCATTGATAGCCATCATGTTTTGATGTACATGGTAGGCAGCAGTGGTGGCTGATCATTCTGCACTGATGACCCTTGTGTTTAGTTGGTCGACTTGTGCATCTAGGGTTCCCACTGTGTGGCATATGTTTTCAAGAGATCTTTTGAGTCACTCTAAGGGTTCCCACAATGCTGCTTCTATTCTTGGTACTATCGTGGCGAAGGTGTTGTTCATCATGGTTTGGAATAGTACAATTTCATGGTCTTCTGGGTTGGGCTGCTGTGGTGTCAGTGGCTGGTAAGGTGGTGCCAGTTCCCCTTGTCCTTGTGCTTGGTTTTCTCCCCCCACTGCTGCCTCTTGATTGAGCGCAGGGGAGAGAAGTCATGGCGACGGGTTGGGGTTAAGGCTTCTTGGTCTCCTTACGTGCATGCCTCTTGGAAGCATTACTATTTCTGACTCAGAGTCAGACATATTAGAAGCTGTTATGACTTGTGGTCTAGGGAAGGTTCTTCTCAAGGGACCTGGAGTAGACTGTGGTTATTGTGGCAGATTGAATACAAGGGTGGGTTCTTCTTCCACTGGCTCCTTGGCTTCTGAGGCCATTCTTTGTTCTGCTTCATTGGGGTCAGTGGTTTCCATTGATTGGTCAGGTTGTGCTCCCAGTATTGATCTCGTTGGGGGTGGCACTACTTCCTGTTCTGGTTCTTCTTGTGGCGCATCATGTGTTGATCAGGATGATTCTTGTGACTTAATCCAGACTGGTCCTTCAGTCCATGAGGTGGGCCTTCCCTGCCTAGAGGGGTTGCACTGAGGTTCTTGTTCTTGCATTCCTTGCATTTTAGCATGAAGTATGTATCATTGGTGTGGTCCTTATTTATCTCCAGATTCCAGAAATCCCTTTGTTTAGGATCTTCTGCCTGCATTGGAGTTGCCATGAGATTGGCTATCTTTCTTTGAGCTGTGACAAGCTTGCTTTACAATGTCGCAACCCTTGTAATTGTGTGAGACACCTTGATTCATAGATTAGATTAATCAGCTATTAAAGACTAATCCTATCAATTGATGGATGATTGTGATGTAGACTACTGTGTGTAGTACAAAGTTCCCAAGTGGGAAGCCAGTGTGTATGGCTTCCTGAGCAAGTGTAAGGCCTACGATGTAGGTTTCGTCCAAGTGGATGACGAAAGTTGTGATGATGCTGAAGTGGTTGGTCTCGAAGGTGATCGAAGGCTCCAGTGTGGCTGCTGGATTCCAGAGGCTTGGCATGTGATGTGCCCCGAGGGTTTGGTGACTCTAGCTGTGGCTACTAGAGTCTTGTGGCTTTGCTTACATTCTCACAAGAGGAGAATTGACGAGGTAAAGCAAGCTGAGGTCTTCAGGCTTGCTTTCCCTGGTATATATACTGCAAGGTACATGGTCCATGTGTAAGGCAGTATATACATGAGTCAAGGAGAGAAGTGACTCATGGCCAGTGGTGCAGCGGCATGAGTCAAAGAAGTCCATAAAGTGAGTGGTGTAGGAAGTGAGAGTGGAAGCCTGATTGGGCTTAGGTAAGAAGTGGGGTGGCATCCCAATGTTAATAGATGCCATGCTAATTCACATGACAAGACACTGGGGGGGAAGGGGGAGTGTCGTGTGAGTAAGGACACTTCCCTCCATGACATAATCCTGGGTCATGTGATTGGAGGTCATGGGTTCAATTCCCATAGCAGGAGGAGTCAGGACTGAGAAGGGGGAGGTCATGACACCAACACCACCATTCAAAGGTGCCCCCTGACTATGCTTGAGCAATATGTTGCTGCTTGCTCGAATCATAAAGGATGGTTGGGCAAGTCAGATAGGCATCATTTACCTGATGAGGTTCTGTTGGCAGTCAGCATGCAGATTATGCTCACTTGGAACATCAAAACTGACTTGGGCGTTGTGAATGGGTCATGTGGAACTGTCATAGGAATCATGCTTGCTCCTGACGAGCCATCATTCAAGCTGGCATCTCCTGTGGTGACACTTAAGTGGCTTCCATCTCACATCCTGGTCAAAATGTCACATTCTACTGGAATTGCTGCCTTGCCAACTCTCAAACCTGATGTTCTTCCTGTCATACTGGTCTCCAAGACTTTTCACATCAAAATGGATGTTCAGGTGGTGTCAGCTGAGGTGACAAGAACCATGAAAATAGTTCCATGATTGCAATGCCCAATCATGCCCACATATGCTTTCACTGACTATCAGTCTCAGGGCCAGACAATAGACTCAGTGATTGTTGATATTACTATGCTGCCAGACAGTCACAAACTTTCCTTATTCAACCTCTATGTTGCACTCTCTCAAAGCTCTGGTCATGAGACTGTCCATATTCTGTGTAATTTTGATGAGCAGCTCTTTGCACAGCCTGTGGATCCCAACCTCCTTGCAGATGATGACTGGTTGGAGTGATTAGATCAGGAGACGGCTGTTTGGTGGGAGGATCTAAAGGGAGCATTATTGTTACCACAATATGTTTGATTGTTCTGTATCTATGGTCTCATGTGCATCTCTGTGTATTTTGTATGTATGCATTCATTCTGAAAACTATGTCCAGTTATATCTCAGGTATGGGTGTTTGAAGACTATGGACAGGTTCAGCATATTCAAATTCAAAATCTTGCCTTTGTTAGGACACATTATCATGCTTTAGATGTTGTGGTGTGGGGTTGGATAGACCTGGAACATGTGAGAATGCAACAGGGATTTCAAACAAAAAAGAACCTCTGGGGGCTGTGCGTTTGGCCATCAGGCATCAACAGTGCCAAAGGTTGGGTAAAAACCTAATAACATTTATGGCCAGGTAGAACCTTGCAGAGCAAGGTAACTAAGCTTGCAACTGTGAGTTTGCCTTTTCCACTTGATTTCAGTGCGGAAAACTTGCCCATAAGCGTGATTTCTGATGTAAAGCTTATTGGCACTGCTGGTACAAACTAATAACAGTGGATTTATGTTATGAGCCTTTGCTGAGAGGCCATGTTGCGACACTCAAAAGAGTGGGAGATGACTAGTTTATGGATTAGATTAAGCAGCTATTAAAGACTAATCTTATCAATCAGTGTACGATTGCGATGTAGACTACCACGCATAGTATGAAGTTCCTGAGTGGGAAGCTGGCATGTATGTCTTCTTGTGCAAGCATGAGTCCTACTATGTAGGTTTTGTCTGAGTGGATGACGAAGGTAGCAATGATGCTAAAGTGGTTGGTATTGAAGGTGATCGAAGGCTCCACTGTGGCTACTGGAGTCTAGTGGCTTGGCATGTAATCCACCTTGAGGGTTTGGTGACTCTACGTTATGGATACTGACATCTGGTATTTAGGAGTCTAAACTGCTAGCATGAAGGTGTCCGCCCAGCTTGCCCTCCATTTATCCTATATTTGTGTTTTTAACCTTTTTGTTGTGCCAGAATTGATATGAAATGTAGTCTACATATTAGTATCAATTCTCATCTTTCCTTTTCGCATTTTCTGATGTTTTTAGTGTAAGAACTCATGGAGATATAAGTGTTCACTCTTTCCTAATAGGAGCATCACTCAGCTTTGGTTTTGTTTTGCTTATATCTTGCCACTTGTTTGTAGTAGCACCTAGCGGTAAAATGCGTCATATAGCTCGGACATTGTTGCACCCAATCACCAGCTTACTAAGCGTTGATTGTGCCCAATCCCAATCAATGGAAGACTGATTAAGCACTGCCTTACAGCACTGCCCCCATCAGTAATATGACTCACTGGCTTTTCGAGCTCTCTGATTGGAAGCCTTGTGCTATAATTAGATGCACTGGCAGCCTTCTGACTCGGCACATTGCTTTATATGTATATACATGCCTTATTTACCTTATGAATATATTATCAGCCAATTGCAGCACATAGGAGCCATCCGCATGAGTCACTCTCCTTACTCTGACATCCCCACTTATAGTATGAGTGACACTATAATGGGCAGTACTCTCTTTTCACATGCTGATGAGACCTATGATGCACAGACCCCCTCCTGAGGACCTGCAGGGTATAAATACCCCCTTGCATATGCCTCTGGACAGAACCCCTATCTACTACTGTGCTAGCTACCTTTTTCTGTTTTTCTCTATTCTCTTTTGTCTCATTCTTGTGTGCCTCAAGACATCGACACCTGTGTGATATTGCTCAATATAGCATTCCAATAAGTACCTGCTTAGTGTGCAGAATTAAGTACCTACTAAGTGTGTGGAAGTGAATGCATTGTGCGACTTTATTCTAATACTGTTGTAAGGCATTAGACAATACCTTAAGCTAGTACCAGTTAGTCTATATCACTAGGGTTGAATTGATATTATATTACTTTAAGGGAACTTGGACATAGTATCCTCGCTCTTAAGTGAATACCAGTTTCAGTCAACTCACACTGCGAACAGTTAAGTTGATATCATTGCTTTATACCTATTTAGTAATATGACATCTACTTAATGGAATCTCGTAGATCTATTCTAGGAGGTTTAGTGTACTGTTTGGAATATATCCTTGCTTAAGGTCTTACCTCTTAAGCATACTCCAGACTGTAACACTCTAGGTGTGGCTACTAGAGTCTTGTGGCTTTGCTTATGTTCTCACGAGAGGAGACTTGATGAGGTAAAGCAAGATGAGGTCTTCAGGCTTGCTTTCCTAGGTATATATATTGTGAGGTAGATGGTCTGTGCGTAAGGCAGTATATCCACAAGTCAAAGAGAAGAGTGACTTGGGGCCATTGGTGAGGCAGGATGAGTCATGGAAGTCCATGAAGCGAGCAGCGTGAGAAGCAAGTGTCAAAGTTTGATTGGGCTTAGGTCAGACAGGGAGAAGCATCTTTACAGGTCCGACACTCACCCCTCTCCCTCCTATCATCTCGTCATGTGGCTGGCACATAATGTCGTGACCCTCGTAAGAGCAGGAGATGACGCTTTTGTAGATTAGATTAAGTGACTATTAAATACTAGCCCAATTGATTGATGGACAGCTGCGACGTAGACTACCATGTGTAGTACGAAGTTCCTGAGTGGGAAGCCAGTGTGTATGGCTTCTTGTGTGAGCGTGAGGCCTACAATGTAGGTTTCATCCAAGTGGATGATGAAAGTAGTGATGACACTGAAATGGTTAGTGTCGAAGGTGATTGACAGTTCCAGTGTGGCTACTGGAGTTCGGTGGCTTGTGTGTTTACCTAGGAGGTTGGATAACTCTAGTCATGGCTACTAGAGTCTTGTGGCTTTTGCTTACATTCTCACAAGAGGAGAGTTGACAAGGTAAAGCAAGCTGAGGTCTTCAGGCTTGCTTTCCCTGGTATATATACTGCAAGGTACATGGTCCGTGCATAAGGCAGTACATGCACAAGTCAGAGAGAAAGGCAACTCGGGGCTGTTGGTGCGGCAGTGTGAATCAAAGAAGTCTGTGAAGTGAGCGGTGTAGGAACGTAAGTATGGAGTGAAGTGGCATCCAAAGTAGCAGATGCCACGACATGTCACCTGACCAGATCCCCAATCAGAAGTCAGGTGACCAGAGGTCGTGAGTTCAACTCTTGTAGTGGGAGAAGTTGGGACCCAGTAGAGAGGGGTAGTGACACTTAGAGGGGGGTCATGACACGTAAGCACTGTGCAGCACCATGAGCTTGTTCACTTAACATTGGGTGCCATGCCACAAAGGTCAGGGGATTGGAGGTCATGAGTTTAACTCCTTCAGTGGGTGAAGTTGAGACAGAGCCAGGCTCACGACAGGTCACTGAAGTGACATGAGGATGTGACCATAGATGTGGTAAGCAAGTATGACAAGGACAAGGAGCCTTAGAAGGCTAAGGCAACAAGGACAAACATGAATGATGGGTGAGCCACAAGATAATGAATAGCCACAAGGCAAGAAGTGATCAGTAACTGTGTGCACAAGATCGCCAGGAAAAACTGGGAGTACCAATTAAGTGTAATTGAGCTTATGGTGGTTTTCATAAGTTGGAGCCAATCGAAAAACAAATGCCGAGGTGTCTAAAACACTGTTTCAACAAGGGCACTGCAGCGAGTGATGCTCTCAAAAATGTAAATATACCATTCGATTCACCCCATTGGGGCAAACATTTCTATATACATATCATCTTGATATAGACACTTGGAGGGCAGGATACCCCAAAAACTAGGTCGCTTGTTACACCTGTTTTTCTCAGTTTTCCTGCATACAACAGATAGATTTTCAGGTAAAAAGTCTCACAAATTGTGTGTGATTCTGGCCATTCTAAGCATGGGCCGAATTTGGGTCATTTCATCCATGTCTGTTTTCTGATGTCCTCAGGTTGTGTTTTGCCCAACCTTTTTGGCTGTTTCTACTGACGCTTTTTTGGGTGCTTTCCAAACCAATCAGTTAGTCTGTGATGATTCTGTCACTGTTTTCAGCTGAATTTTGGACGTTTTTTGAGGTTTGTTTCTTGTGCTCCTTCTGGGTATTTGAAACTGATTTTCAGGAAGGTTCGATTGACCACATATTCCATGACCATCCATCCAGAAAATCAACACAAATCACGTAAATTTTCATGACAGAAAATACATTTGATTGTAAAAAAGGGGGGAGGATCTGGTTGTAATTGTGTATAAAACAAGTTAAAAATCAACAAATAAGTCTCATCATGTCCATGTGTAAAACAGCGCGAAAGTTGGGGGGGAATCAGGCAAGACACAAAGAAAAACAGCTCGAGATCGCAAATAAAATGGGGGAACATCACCTATATATCAAAACCCTCTGCACCATTATCTGCCATGCTGTCCTTGTCCTTGTCCTCATCCTTATTTTCAGCAGTGCCAGCATTGGCATCCTCCTTGGCAGCTCGTTTCCCCTTTCTGGCTCCCTCCCTCCTTTGGTGGTGCATGTTTGCGCTTCTTGGCAGGGGGCCACAAGCTCATGACCTCCTCTTTGGCGGCATGCTTTGCAGTAGCAGCAGCAGCAGCGGTTTTCTGGCGGGTCTGGTACGATGGAGTTTGTGGAGGAGGGGGGGACAGCTAGGAGTGGCTGAAGCAGAGCTGGACATGTTGTGCATTGAGGACTTGTTGGCACAGCCAGAGCCACCACCCTTGTCACATGAAGGGGAAGAAGTCAGGGAATTGCTGTGTGACACTTGGGAAGGGTGAGGGCGAGGTCGAGGTTGAGGCCTGGTCCCACCTGGAGTCAAAGCAGGCAGGCTTGGGGCTCCGGCAGCACACTCAGTTGCAGCATCACTCTGGCGTGAGCTCCTGGTGTTCCCACCCCCCTTGCCCTGGCCCTTGCCCTTACCCTTCTTCTCCTTCTCCCACTCCCTTTCCTCATTCCTTTTCCTTGTGCTCCCTCTCCTCATGCTTCCTCTCCTCCTCATGCTCCCTCTCCTTTTCGCGCTCCTTGTTCTTGTGCTCACGTCTCTCCTTCTCATGCTCACACTCCTTGCGTTCCTTCTCCTTTGCCACCTTCGCCTTCTCCTTTGCCCTCGCCCTATCTTCCTTTGCCCTCTCCTTCTCCTCCTTCTTCCTCTCCTTACGCCTCTCCTTCCACTTCCACTCTTTCTCCTTCCTCTTCCCCTTTCTCTCCTTGGCATTGCCACCTGAGTCATTGTCGGATGAGTCAGAACCTGTCAAGCATGTAGTTAGATAATTGTGTACATATAATGGCATGTATGTACTTGAAGAGGTGGTTTCGTCCTGCTGCATTGCCAACCAGTGGCTTGGACAATGACCGAACACCTCTTGGACGAGGTATTCAGCAGCCCAGTTTTTGGCGAAACGGGCAAGCTCAGGGTTTCTGCGACAGACCTGTGAACAGTTTTTAGTCACTGTGTTGGCCAATCATGTGTAGACCTACTGAGGTGTAGAGGAGAACAAGGCAGGTCTTGTCCTGACCCTTCCAGGGCACTGAGATGTCCAGTTTCAACTGGACAATCATGTTGTGAATGTCACGCTAGCACCAAAAATATGTCAGCGGCTTTGGGTGAGCATGTGGTAGGAGACTTACACACATCTCCAACCAGGGTGAAGCACTGTTGCGACCACCCAGCCCTGCCATCTTGTGGATGTCTGAGGCCTTGACGTCACCCTTGTTGGAGGGGACAGGGACCTTGTTGATGGGAGCGCCACCATCATCAACGTCTGCCAAGTCAATGACCAAAACGTTGTCAGCAGCAGCAGCAGCATGCGAGCCAGACCCAGAGGCACTGGGTGTCGCGTCAGCATTCATCAACTCAAGAAGGCCTGCCTGGTTGCACATGCCACAAATAGTTCTGAGCTCATCCATGAGTTTCTTGTTGGTCTCTAAGAGTGTTGTGTGTTCACCAAATGAAAGTAAAAATAAGATACGAAGCAAAAGACGTACTGTAAAGCTTAGTGTTCTCAGCCGCCAAGACCCTCTGATCATCCTCCTCGTCATCGATCTTGCCATCCTTGTTGTCCTCATCACCCTCATTGTCCTCGTTGTCCTTGTCATGGTCAAAGGCCAGGCCATTGTCCTCACCCTCATCTCACCATTGCAACACGTGATCACCTTCTTTTTCTCCTCGGCAGGCTTGCTGAGCACGGCCTTGATCACACAAGCCTCCTTTTTATGGGAGTCATACTGGTGGTCATCTTCATCATTGTCACTGTTGTGAGTGGGGGCATTTTTCTTGCCCTTACAGTGGGCCATGTCATTGGGTGTGGGAGATGGCACAGCAGCAAAGAAAAGCATGAGAAAACAAGCAAGGGAGAGAGGGGCAAGGGTAGAGAGGGTGGTGGTGGTGACAAGGGTGTTAAGTCAGTTCAAAATGAGGGAAAAATGCATGGCTTCCAAGGGCAGCAAACATGGTGGGTGGTGGCGAACTTGGAAAAAAAGAGATCGCTCCACAAACATCTGAATGTGCAAATCGTGATGTCAAGTTGTGTCAGGCTGAGTATCTGCCAGATGATCAATCATCATGTGACCGCCCGACTCTGTTGTCTTGCACTCCACCACCACCTCATGGTGACATCAGGCAATGTCACCCAGCACCCTTGAATCTTCCACATCATTTCAGGGACTTTTTAGGGTGTTCTACCTCGTTCAAATGGCGTTCTCGGCTGCTTGTCACAACAAGCAGCCATATTTTCCAGGCGTTTCGCCATACCAGTTTGATATTAGCCTCCTGGAATGCCATGGTGAGTCTCTCCACCAACTGTGCAGCATACACTAACTTGTTTTGCTCCTAGCCACCAGTTTGTCACCTCGAGTTCATTTTGCCATATCCAGTCAGTGCCAGTCTACGCCTCATGTATGTCTTGTCAGCTCTGACCACGACGAGATAAGCATTTACATTTGCTTGCTGTCATTCAGGCAATGCTAACAGATTTACACTTTTTTGGCATTTTGTCAACATACAGTCGTGGAGGCATGTGTGCCTCCACAATCAATATCACTCTGCCAAACCCATGCGTTATTGTCTGGTGTTGATGTGGCTAGCATGCTTCTTGGCCTCATTTGTCGACACTGATGTGGTCATGTGTGGTGATAAGGGAGTATGAAATGCACAACAGTCCGCTTATTTCTGCTTTTTGTCAAATTTTGTGGCTGATCAATGTCAAATTTATGTGCCATCATCTAGACTCGGATAGTGCTAGCATGCTCCTCAGCCTCATTTGTCGACACCTGGCCCAATGTGGGCGCTGACAGAGCATGAGACAAGGGCAACAGTGAGCTTTTACCCACTTGCTTCCAAATTTCATACCAACCATTTTGTCAACTCTGCGCATCATCCTACAGATGTGATCCTGCCCGTCGCCCCTCTGCCTTGTTTTTCAATGCTGACACAATGTGTGTGGTGACACAGCATGAAACATGAATATCAGCGAGCATTTCCCTGATTTTGGTTATTTGTGTGTTAACGCCACGTTTTATAGAGCTGATCTTGGACTGGCTAGCAGGAACAATACCCCCTCCCCCGTTGTGGAACCTGGTCAACTTAGCTGCATGCTCAGCACATGCTCAGGTGCGTATTACACAATTGTTGTCTTTATTTTCATTTTTAGCTAACATCCTAGTAGTATGCCCATGGAAAAGCACAAAAACTGGGCACAATGCATTGCCCAGTCTGCAAGGAGGAGATGACGCATAAAGCTGTGTGCCGGCATGCACGTTTTGGCTACATGCCAGCTCAATGAGAGTGCAATAAGGTAATGTGCCATATCGACGCTGTTCTTGACCCAACCCTCATGCGCAGGGGAGATCTTCCCCACCTGAGACAGTGTCAACACCACTGTCACCAACCTCTGCCTGAAGCTTCACCCTCTCGTCCCAAGTCACCCCCTGATGACAGTTTGCCCACACAAGATCCCCAGCACCCCAATTTTCTGCTCAATACACCTGACACTGGCCCATCAGATCAGGCCCAGGTTCCCCCTCATGCCTTCCACTCACCCCTGGTCACAGTTGAGGAAGTAGAAGGCAAGCCACCCATAACTGTCATCACCTCAGTCACTCCCACTCTTTTTTCCATATTTTACACATTTATTTTAGTGCATATATGCGCTTTCTTCAGGTCACATGAACATAGCCACCCAGCCACAAGTACCTGGGATTATCTTCACGACCATATTTGGAAGGCTTCTTGGGTTGATGATCACCTTGCTTCTATGACATCCCCTGTTTTAGTCACCCTCTGACTTCTCTTCCTTCATTGCCCTTTCACAGAAAGCTTCTTTGATTGATATTTCTCCACAGTTTCCCCTGTTGAGATATGATGGAATCATCTTGAAGATCTTCCTTTATACTGATGGACCAATCATGTCACTCCAAGTGTTCTCCCTTGTAGTTTTCACATGTATCTGACTGTCCTGCTAATTATTGTATATAAAGGCCTTGGATTGCATCCTGGACAAACCAGACTGCAATCTCCTAGTCCCCTTTCCTGCTTTCCTTACTACCCAGAGGGTTAGCCTAAGACATATGGAACCTTTTGGTCTTTGGTGTAGCCACCAATACACTTTCCCCTTGCCCCTCCCTCTGCAAGCTAAGGTCCAACCAGTGGGTTGTGACAATAACGCTCACAGATTTACTGGGGTGGCCTTGGGGGCTCACAGTGGAGAATGTATGCACAGTCTGCAGTACCTCTAAGTCCCTCCCTATAGGTCATTCAGTAATCACCTGACTTGGGTGGTTATGTCTCATCAGGTGATGTTGTTTGTTGTTGGTCATGTGACCTGCAACAAACAACTCCTCATACAGTGTAGAGTATGGGAGTCTATCTAGTACGGCCTTAGGTAAGTGACATCTAATGTTTGGCGGCTCCGAATCTTATAGGAGCCATGCTAGGTCCAAGGGTCATGTGACATGCTTAGTCAGGTTGCAAGTCGTAATCAGGTACTACATCAGGAAAATGGAAAACATCTACAGAGGTCTACGGTAGAGCCTGTAGATCTGTAGATGCCTGATGTCTACAGCTGTGGTTCACTATCTACTGTAGATCTATGGTAGACTCGCCCATCTACAGTAGACTGTCGAGTCTACCCAGTCTACCATAGACACAGGGGTCTACGGTAGATATCATAATATACTGTAGATACTCCTGCAGCCAATCACGTGCTGCTGATGATTAATCTTATTAGTCATATTATTTACATATACTTTCAGCCACAACCTGATGCTGACAAATTGTGTCATCTGGGTCTGTACCTTGCTGACATCCAGACCTTACATCACACCAGTCAGAAAAGATCACAAAGCTATATTTGTCAGCCAGAATGGCTGATGGGCAAATCATGGAAAAAACAGTTAAAATGGCAAAAAAAAAGTTACTTGCGACGTTTCGTGTCTTTGCTTGAACCCTCCATGAACAACTCATCATCCTCCCCCAGCTGCCACTTCTTGCGAGGTGGAACCCACTATTCACACCCACCATCTCTGGCATGCTTTCATGGTGCAACACGCTCAGTGCTCCTGGTGCGACCACCCTGCTCTTTCGCACCATGGGCATGCGCATCACCAGACCCTCCAGCTGCACCATTGCCCAAAATCTTACAGGCATGCCTGCTCTTGTGGCACTCCCTGCTGGCTTCCTCATCCAAGTCATCGTGGGCAGTCATTTCCTCAATATTGTCCATGCTCGATTCTTCGCTCTCCCCACTCTCATTTGCAATCTCCTTAACTGTGGGCGCCATCTGCTGGAGGGATTAGTGATTTACTACAGCTACGTAAACTCATGTACTTACCTTTGGCTCTGGTCTTGGCTGCTTCGGTAGGCTCACAACTGGAACCAATTTTCACTTGGGGCTTGGGGCTATGGGTGTGTGGGCTGGAGTTGTGTGTGCAGTCGAAGATGGACACTTCGGACTTGGATTAGTCAAGGACTGAGCACAAAGTGTGGCCAGATCAGCTGCCAAGAAAGTGAAGGGGCATTAACTCACACACCCTGCTCAAAGATATGATCCTGCATCCTGCATACTGTGTCAGGATCGACAATACAAATATTTTTGAGACTTTTTATATTCAAATAATATTTGAAAATCGTTTTGCGAACGATTGTCTTGTCACTGCTCTCACCCAGAGCTTGCACTTCAATCAGGAATTGAGTCTAGATTGAAACAACGAAAGAAAAATCATCAGCTGAAACCGCAGCTGTGAGTGCAACTCATGAGTGCCCAAATGAACGCAATTGTTGGGAGTGGCATACGTCGGAACCTGTCTTCATACTTAATCGTGATCGGCACTTTCTTCTCCTTTGTGGTAAAAAGCGCACCATTGATGGCCATCTGGATGAATTTATCTTAATAAAAACTGGTTCCCTTGGGTGCACCGACCTATGGATCTGCATACAAATGGGGACAGCCAGTGCATTTTGTGCCGAAGATGAGGACATGATGGGGAAAATAGTCGAGGTTGTGTGTTACAGGATGGGGAAAGTAGTTGAAGTCGTGCATTACAGGAGTAGGAAGGTCAAAATCCAGGTCAGCCATGTGTTTCGGTAACTGGGTTAGTGGCGCTCACCTTTGTGTGGAACTGGTTATTGGAAGTCAGCATGCCCACCCGCACTGCAATCTCCTTCCCTGTCCCCATGTCCAGCTTGTAGTACTGAATGAGACTGGCCACCTTGATCACTTCCTGGAGCCAGCCTTGATAACTAGTCACCTGATATTTTATCTGTGTGAAGACTAAGCTCTCAAAATAAATTTGTACAGGCATACATACTAAACACAGCTTCTGGATCGTTAGGGGATACCTGTGCAGCTTCAGGATGAGTTTGGCTACTTTGTTTCGCCACATGTTCAATATCACACAGTCGTATTGGCGCACCTCGAGAAACCATCTGTGTGCGAGCAAATGAGCACCCACAGCCTGCACAGTCGCATTGAGGATTTCACCAACATTGGGGGGGTAATCAGACATCTTTGGTTTCGCCTTCCGATTGGACTATAACGAGGTGAGCAGGAGTAGCTAGAGAAGAAAGTAATTGAAAACTTACTTCTTTGCCTTCCGTGTCCCTGATTTCGCCCAAGTCCTTGTCCTTGTAGAGCGAAGCATCCGAATCCAACTCATTGGACCTGTCATCGTATGTGTGGGTGGGCATGCATGCTGACTTGGAAGTGCAGCTGCCAGTACTTGTCTTGTGCTTCGAGATGACTGAGGATGAACACTGAGAAATGGCCATGGGGGACATTGAGCAGGCACGAATGGATGTGCCACTGTGGTAAATGGCCATGCCTAACCTAAGTACAAGGTAGAAGCTCGTACTTCTAGTGAGTTCCAGGGCGTGGCACTCGCACAACTGGTAAGCTCATCCCTTTTTATGGTACTACCCATGGCCAGAGGCTTGTGATTGCGGCTCCACTTGTATGCTAACATAGTACAATGGTAGTACGCCAGGCATGATCTGGCTATCTTGCTTCCGTGTGGCATATATTAGCATAATGAATAGGTTTTGTGTAAACAGCATTACGAAATGCATGCATTAGTTGTAATCATCGTCCCCACCATTGTTGTTGTTGTTGTTAAACCGTGGTCGCACATTGTCCCGACTTCCGTCAACAATTGCCCATGTCTCTCCCATTTTGATTCTCCCAACCATGGCTATAATCGTGTCTATATGCACGATATTTGCACTCACCAGTGTATCATATGTGATGACCAGACTCTCAGGCATTGCAGCATCCACCCCATCCGTATTGCACTCTCTTAAGGATGCAAGCAGGTATGGCTTGCAAATACCATCACTAGCAATTGTGAGTAGATGTGCATGTCTGAGTATGGCAATGAGCTTACTCTTCGATGAATCGGACATAGTATATACCCATTAACCCACCATAATAGGTTTGCCAGTACGGTACGTCAGCATGATTCCGATAGGCAGCGTTGTGGTCTGGCAGAAGATTGTACTTTCAAAAGATTAGATGTAAAGATCATAAAGTGAAAAAAAGATAATGCTTACCTTCATGAAGGAGTTGTCACACGCCCCAGAGTTACCTTCTATAAGTCCTGCGGTGTGTATTCGATCACCATCCAACGTCACCTATAATCATCCCCTACCATCCATATACCATCCCATACCCCCCTCCCCTCGTCCCCCTGGCTGTACTGATGTTATTGCAATGTTACTCACCTTTCCTATAGCCATGCCCCATAAGTGAAACATGTGATGGTATCAGTGCCCTCCTGGGTGTTTCATGTGATGTTACTGTTAGTCTACTGAAGCGGCTCCACAGGCCACCATCAATCAAGGCAAAAAGGAAGGACGACACATCAAACGTGGACACACAAACCACATGATCAAGGAATGCCGAGCCAAGTGGAGTGAACAGGATCAAGGGGATGGGCCCTCCACCAAAGGAAGGATGGCTGAAGTCAATGAAGAAAAAGACGATGTTTCCACTACTTCAGAGTCAGAAAACTGGAACAGCCTACTGAACCTGTGTCTGTAGGCAAGAGGAACCAGGATCGTGATCATAGACATATATACCACCTCCCTGACCTCCACCAATTGTCACAGAAGAAGGGGTGGAAGAATACATGGTCAAGGAGATTGTGGGCTGGCAACGGACTAGCAAAGGATTATGGTATGAGATCAAGTGGGAAGGCTATGACTCAAGTAAGAACATGTGGGAACGGGCTGACAAGTTCATGGAATCAGGGGAAGTCATGAGTTGATTCCTGAGGAAGTACCCATCAGCACTGGTCCCAAAGGGCTATAAAAAGGAGAAAGGGAAAGCCAGCAATGACAGCTCCCCAGCTACTACCACTACTACCACTGCACTCCCCAACCTCCTTACCTCAACATGGCCACCTCCAAGCCCACTGCTGTTGCCAAGTACCTTGTCAAGGGTGGAACCGGCAATGCCTGAGCTGCCAAAATCACCAAGGCCAAATGATTTGAGGCTGCCATGAGGATCGAATGATGGGGGCCCCAGGTGGTCAGTGTGGTCTCAAGGGGACCCATCCTCAAGGTCTGAGAGGCCATGGACACCACCCCTTGGGGGGTGGGAACCTACATCCAGGACCTACAGGTTGTCACAAACTACTCCAAGGCACAATGATATGCCCACAAGCTACCAAGGTTGACCTTGAATACGTCCCCTGCCACGGGCGGAGGGGATGCTACTGGGAGGGGAACACCCTGCACAACCCCAAACAAGGTGCCCTCCAATGGGTGGGAGATGGACCCCGGCCCAACAGCTTGTGGCAGATACAGAAAACCAAACTGTATCTCACCCAGGGATGTGTTGGCGACTTTGTCTACAGGGTCATCACCAAATCAAATGGGCAGTACCCCCAAATTGAATGGAGGGCTGACAGCACCTGGTGGGTTCAGGCCAACCTTGCTGAAATGGGTCTAGCAGGCAGTCACAAAATGGAAGGGGGCAGTCCCTGACCAGTACCACAAGGCTGTCAACAGGATCCCCACTGGGCAGATCTGGTCCCTTGTCATCAAGGGAAAAATGTCAAGGAACCAGCTCTTGGAGTGGTTTGACCAACACACCTGGGACAGGGATATGGCCTGGACCAACGAGGAGGGAGAGTGGGTCTTCACTGAATAGGCATGGACAAGAATTTGGGCTCCTAGTGTAGAGGTAACCAGTTGTTGCTACCATGTGCCCCAGTTAAGGTAGCCTCCCAAAAGGGGAGATGTACTTAGATGTTCGTCTTCTGTCTTTTTTTTCTGTTCTTTCTTTTTCAGACTTTGTGCTTGTCCCCTCTTTCAGGACAATCACTTTTGGGGGGTGAATGTTGTGAGTTCACTTCAATCACCCCCATCTTTTTTCCTGTGGCTTGCCTGCCCTGCCACCAGCCTTAGGCCACATAGGCTGTCTTCACTTCTCAGTGGATGACTTCCCGTAAGCGCTAAAGCTAGTCTAAGCTATGCTTTCCAGTGCTAAAGGTTCAGCTATCAGGCCAGAACCACAAAACTGATCTAACAGGAACCACTAGCGAATTTTCTAGCAATTTCGGGCACACATGTCATATGTGCTTACACAACAGTCACGCATTCTGTTTGTGCCCTACGGGCACGCTCGCGTGTTTCAGCTGCGAAAATGTCTATAAATTGTGTGGAGAATACAAGACGTGTTTAATACCTTCTCTCGATTGTACCCTACCTAACCAAACACGAATATCCAGCGTACACGTCACTCAACATGATGTACTGCCCAGGGGTCCATCAATAGCCCGATTTTAGCACCAAAAAGCTTAGCTTAGATTAGCTTTAGCGCTTACAGGAAGTCATCCAGTCACTGGCATGGTGTATGCGCCATTCATGGCTGCACTTTGTATGACTCATGGGCACGCACATCCTGTGCCGATGCTGTGCCTGTAGCTCCCACTGTATCACTCGTCTCTTAGATAGATGTATAAATACAGTGGTGCACAGGCCTGGATTCTCCAGCTTGCTACACCTCATCTTGCTCATTCACTTTGTCTGAGCTCCCTAGTGGGACTCATCAGTCTGGCCGTCACAGTCAACCACTTTGCCTCTATCCTTCAATGCACTTGTCCAGCATACTTGGTGTTATCAGGCTTAGTCTCCACTTCATCATCTTATCTTCTGACCACCTCTCATCAAACACTCAGCCCCTTTGGACTTGTGGCTTAACAATGTCCACCACTAGTAAACACAGGTCACATAACCTTCACCACAAGATCACACCCTCCATACCTCTGCTCCACCTTCACTCACTTTGTCACAAAGTCCACTTTGCACTAGGTCATGACACATATCTTTGGAACTGGTCTGTATACTGGGGGGTAGTTTGTCCCTTTGTGGTGTTTGTAAGGACTAGTTCGAGTTCTTTGTCCTCTGCTTGTCCTTCTCGAATTTTGGTTAAGATATCATCTTGGCTGATGTCCACCTTGAATCCCTGGAATTGCTCTTCCTTGATGATGAACGTTTGGGATGTCTTTGTGGTCCGCCCTCCATGATAAGGTGTCTGGTTTCTGTGATTGCTTCCCAGGCCAGTAGACAATACTGAAGTTGAAGGAAGCAAGTTCCAGGTACCATCATGCACACTTCCTGGCCATTGGTTGTGCTTCTTTCCAGTATTGGAGATTGCAATGGTTGGTATATATCATAACAAGATTCCTCATGTCTTCAAGGTATAACTGCCAGTGTTTCAGAGCTTCAACAATAGCAAGAAGTTCCTTGTTGTACATGTCATAGTTCCTATGGGCTGGGTTGAAACTCTTGGACATGAACACAATGGGGTGTAATTTCCAGTCTTCTTCTCCTTGGCTGAGGATGGCACCCATGGCTACTCCAGATGCATCTGTTTCGAGGATGTAGGGTTGACTAGGGTCAGGGTGTGCTAGCACCAGTTCTCATGCTATTGCCTCATTGATTTCCTGACATGCTTCTTGTTCTTTTCCATTCCATGCCCCGGGTTTTCCTTTCTGGGTAAGGTCATGAAGTGGTCAGGCAGTGGTGCTGAACTCCTGGATAAATTGTCAGTAGAAATTGCAGAAGCCTAGGAAGGCTTGGACCTGTTTGACCATTTTGGGTTCTGGCCATTCAAGGATTTCCTGGACCTTGACTTGTTCCTTGCAGATTCCTTCTGGGGTAATCATGAGTCCTGCATAGGCAATGGTGGTGACCCTGGAGTGGCACTTCTTTGGTCAGACAAACAGTTGGTTCTCCCTGAGCCTTTCTAGAACCCTTTGTACATGTTGGGTATGTTCTTTGTTGTCCTTGGAAAATATTAAGATGTCATCCAGGTACATGATGATGAAGACTCTGCAGAAGTCAGCCAGGAGGTCATTCATGAAATGTTGAAAGATACTGGGTGTATTCTTTAGCCCAAATGGCATGACAATGTATTCAAAGAGTCCATCCTTGGTTCTGGGTCTGGGTACGTGCCAACAGGTTCTGTCTTGGTCAGACGTGTCGTGTGGTCTCGGAATCGTGTGTATTTGTGTGTGACGTAATGTACAAGTAGGTAGCAGCCAAGGTCTGGTATGGAGTGGGGAACCCAACGCCGCAAAGCAGCTGTGAGTGAGATGTGCGGGCGCCTGAGCATGAGTGGGCTCACCCCTGAAAGGACCAGAGTGATGGTCATTGAAGGACGGTCCAGCCACGAGCATGAAGGCAGACGCGACTGCGCACCTGGCTGGACGAGAGAGTTCGTTCAGTAAGGTCGCCCCCTTGGAGGGGCTGGTTTGTGCACTCGGCATGACGGTGCCTCGCGCGGGCGTGACGGTGTGTTTGGCGATGGCCTGGTGGTCGGTTTTTGGATGTTTTCTGTGTGGTTGATTGCTAGGGCCGTTGTATCACACCAGTACCGGAAATGCGCGTCTGACGCCCAGCGACCCATGGAACGTACCACCTCGGGGGCAATTCCTGCCCGGAGTAGGCAGGTGGTCCCGCCTATTCTGAATGCGTGGCTGGTTATCGACGGGTGGCCTTGGCGGCACCAGATTTCGTTTACTCGTGTGAGGAAAGACTCCTTGGTAGGGGAGTGTATTGTGTTGGGGCGGTTGCACGCCGGGTGGGCAAAGATGTGGGCCAATGCGGGGAGGTTGGTAGTAAGAGAAAATAAACGGTTGATTGCGGTGATTGGGCATATCAGGTCGCGTTGTGCTGTGAGAACAACCGTTTCCCCAGTGGCTTGGCATGTTTTGGTGGATGGTAGTGTTAATTCGCGTGAGCCGTCGAGTGATACTGGTGGTCCGAGGGAGGAGCGAGACAGGTGTTTAGTCAGGTCGTGTTTGAGTTTAGAGGTTCCGATCAGTTCCCCCAATCGGCATTGTCCCCAGAACACGACCAGAGCGGTGGCGGCGATGGCGGCGTCTGTCGGGTCCTGAAGGTCGAGGTTGTGGACAAGATAGGAGAGCATATCAGTGGTGACAGGCTTCCTAATCGGCCACCTGGAGGAAGCGGGTGCGCTTGCTGCCACACCGCGGGTGACCATGGTAAGGTGTGGACTGTTGTTCCAGGCGCGGCCGCATGCGTTGTGCCATGCCTTGAGTGCGGCGAGGGAGCCGTTGATCGATGATTTTGAGCGCGATCCGGTTGCTGGATATGTATAGTGACTTGGAGTCAGCTGTAATGGGTTGGGTTTGTTTAGTTAAGTATCGCAATGTTGTGTTAGGTGTGCGAGAATGAGGTTTTTAAGATAAAATATATTGTGATGGTATGATTGATACACGATGGGAAGGAGGACGAGCGTGGTTGGTTAGAAACGTGGAATTGGTAGGTTGTACAGGCGCATTGCCGTGTAGGTGTGGGGAGGAGGCCCTGTTGGGGTGGTGGTGATTGGGGGAGTGAGTGAGGATGTAGCGTAGATGTGCATGATGAGTAGTTGTGGATGGTGTGGTGGGGGAAGGGGGGGGGGCAATAGTGCCAGTGGGTAGAGTGGGGACGTCCTTAGGACTATGTGTGCCACGCGTGGGCGATGTAGTGTGTGATCGTGCCATGCTTGGGCTCGGGTGTAGGTGGAGGGGGGGGAAGGAATGGAGCCACGCATGGGCTGGGGGTGGAGTGTGGGCCACGCATGGGCATAAGGTGTATGAAGAGGACGTGATGAAAGGCCACACATGGGCAGATTTAAATGCAGGGGGAGGGGTATGTAAAGAGGTTGGGTGGTATGCTTACCTCCATAGTCTGGGCTACACCTGCTCGAAGCATGTCTGGGGCAGTCAGAGTATGATCTGTGGGACCGACTTGAGGATCTTGAGGCCCTGCTATGCCCGCGGTCCGATCTAGGGGAGCGGGAACGGTGTCATGGGCTGTGGGGGCTTCTGCGTCTCTGCCTGCAGCCTGGGCTGCGAGAACGGTCGTCGTGGTGGTGGGGCGAGTAGCTGTGGCTTCTTGATCGGTTGCGGCGGCCGCTGTGGCGATGGTCGTCGCATGGGGATTGGTTGCAGCGTCTGCGGTGTTCTCGGTGTGGGGATCTGGAGCAATCGCGTCACCTGGTGTGTTCCCGGGAGCAGTCACGGTCCTGGTGACGGTTGCGGTCCCGGCTGCGGTCTCAATTTCGGTCGCGGCGGTTGTCGTGCTCCAGGTCTCGGCTTTGGTCATGGCGAGGTACGCGGTCACGACTCGGAGGGTCTTGGTCACAGTCGGAGCCATCCCAGCTGGAACGGCGGCTTGGTCGATCAGGGCGTTCATCCGAGTCCTGGGTGTGTGTGCGTGGTGCGGGGGGCAGGGTTGAATCCTCGTCCTCGCGTTCTCTGTTGTCGTCATTGTCCCGCAGGGCCATAGTGCCCATCGTATAGGCATTCTATCACGTATCGGCGGCAGTGGCTGCAGGGCCAGTCTCCATCGCATTGGCTGCCAGGGCTGCGCTCCATGCATGTGTCACATTTCGGGCAGGGAGGGTCGTATCTAGCCATTGGGGGTCAGGTTGGTGGAGGTGGCTGTGTGGGTGGGCAGGAAAATAAGCCGAGAGGAGCGAGGCGAGTGCGCGGCGTGGACGGATGTTGTAGCGGCAAGCATGAGTTTGCGGGTGGTCACGTGTTCAACGTGTTATGTCCGTTGGCGCTTGCACATCGACCCAGAATCGCATGGGTCTCTCCGCAGGCTACGAAACCCATGCCCACTCTGAAAGCCATCTTCCACTCGTCTCCTTCCTTGATGCAGACATTATTGTATCCCCACATAAGGTCTAATTTGGTAAAGACCTTGGCTTCATGGAGTTGTTCAATAAGGTCCTCCAGCAGGGGGATGGGGAATTGGTTGCTGATTGTGATGTCATTGATCTTTTGGTAATCTGTAACCAATCAGAGGAAACCATCCAGTTTCTTGACATAGAAGCAGGGTGCTGCGATGCTTGATTTACTTGGGTGTATTTTCCCGTCTTTGAGTTCCTGGTCTAGGAACTCCTGAAGTTGTTTTGCCCAGTCTGGAGACATAGGATAGGGTCTTGCCAGTTGAGGTAGCTCTGCTCCCTCCTTGAAGTTGATTGCACAGTTGTGAGCTTGGTGAGGGGGGAGTTCTTTGAATTTGTCTGTATTGAAGACATTGGTGAAGTCTTGATATTTGTTGCGATGTACTCTTTCTGGTTTAGTGGCTGTCTCTTAAGTGGTGGCTCTCTGTTGTTCTTATGTATCTAGTCATTGTCTGTGGCATTCTGTATGTTATATTCTGTAGCTATGTGGTACACTGTGGTGGTGGATGAGATAAAGCAAACTGTGGGCCTCAGTTTGTGGCCCTCAGTTTGCTTGCACTCTCCTTATATACATGATAAACTATGAGTCATTACATGTGCAGTCCACAGTGCACTTAGGCAGCTTTTGATTGGTTGTTTGGTAGTCACCTGACGTGGGTGCTTGTCAGTCATCAGGTGATCTTGTTGGTTGTTGTTTGGTCATGTGACTGATGATGAACAACCCCTTATGCTGTGTGAGTAGTTGTATGTTCATGTAGTAAAACATTAGATAAGTAGGTACTAGGTGTTTTGTGGCTCCGAATCTTATAGGAGCCGCTCTAGGTCCTAGGGTCATGTGACTGACTTACCTACTCAGCACTTGGCCCAAGTTACAAGGGCTGTAAAGCTGTTCAGCCAACTCGCTGACTAAGGTAGGTGCTTAGGTCACATGATCCGTTAAGAGCTTTGTTTTGCCTTGGATGAAATATGATAAAAATAAGTAACTCCCCATTACCTGTCATGCTTATTATATAAGTCATGACAATATTCCTCTGGGATGAGCATGTTGTCTGAGACCTCTCCTGCTACTTTTCCTTTCTCCTTTCTAAATTTGATCTCCATGGTTCTCCATGAGATGTCTGGGTCGTGCTTGTTTAGCCATTCTTGTCCTAGTGTGGTGGATGTATCCCCAAGGGGCATGATGTAGAAGCAGCTTTTGAAGGGGTTTCCTTCTAGGGTGAACTCAAGGGTTGTGTGAAATCGTATTTTCTGTGCAGTCTCATTTCTGTCAATGGTGATGACAGTGCGTCAGTGTCAGAGTTCAATGAGGGGAATTCAGTTTCTTCAGGTGAAAGTGATGTCCAGGAAGTTTTGTGAGAGCCGGAGTTGATGAGTGTTAGAATGGGTTCCATGATTCCCTTGATTGTGATGTAGCAGTTGGGGTCATTACTAGATTTCGTGAGGTAATATACACATCTATGATCATGATCTTGGGTGTTCCTGCCTACAGACATGGGTTCAGTAGGCTGTTCTAGTTTTCCAACTCTGAGGTGGTGGAGATGTTGTCTGTCTTGTCGTTGACTTCCACCATCTTCCCTTTAGTCATGGTTCTGTCCCCCTGGTCCTGTTCACCCCACTTGGATCGGCACTCTTTGATCATGTGGTTCATGTGTCCACACTTGATGCATCATCCTTCTTTCTTGCACCAATCGATGGTGCCCTGTGAGACTTTCTTCTGCTGACTTCCTGCTATTTTCTTTTCAGGGGTGTTTCCTACTTGTCCCTTGATGTTTTCTTTATTTGTCTGGGTGGCATATAGGATTTCATTCATTTTAGTGGCATATTCGATCCATTCCTCAAGTCTGTGTCTGGAGACGTCTCAGAGTACTGTAATGCAAAGTAATTCTCATTTAATGTTATCTTTGAGCCCTGCTTTGAAACAATCAATGAGGGCTTTGTTGTCCCAGTCTAAGTCTTCCATGTAGGTCTGTGATTGCAAAGTGTATTCCAACTGATCATGTTTGGACAAGCTCTGAATGCTTTCTGCTGTGCAGTCCTTCTTTATTGGGTCACTGAACACAAGTAGGAAGGCTTTCTTGAAGCTACCCCAGGAATGCAAGGCTTTGTGGTCTGTTCTGTCAAGGAGTTTGTGGCGTAGGGGTTTTGCCCATCAAGATGCCAGTCCTTCCTTCATGTTGACAAGGGTTGTTGAGATCTTCTTTTTGTTGGTGAAGGTGTTTGGGTAATCCCTGAAGTAGACCACCATCCTCATCAGGAACAGCTCAGCTTCAGCATCCTGCTTTTTCCCCTTGAGCAGTTCAGGTTTTTTTTGCTTTGGCTCCTTTGGGTACTCATTCCTGTTCTGGGGATCTAGATTGTTGTCAGCTCCTGGGGCATGGGGTACTTGAATGCGAGTGATGCTCTGGTGAGCCTGGTGGGGATGGAGATCAGTGGGGTGGGGGAATATCCCAATGTGTGGATTGGGGAGCCTCTGTGAGGGCCATCCTAGTGGTGGTATTTTTGACTTCTTCTTCTGGGGTGTCTAATCTTCTGTCCAAGGCCTGAAGTATTTCCAGGGTTGTATTGTTTCCTTTTTGCAGGTTTTGGATAGCTTTCAGGCCCTTGTTATTGCCCCATAGGAGGTCTTCCACTCATGCTAGGGTTTGATTGGTTGCTGCATGGGCCTGTTGTGCTTCTTGGTGTGCTTCGTAGCTGTTGTTAACTGCCCTCGCAAGATTTTGCTTGATGCCTTGGATCCTTTGATTTAGGTTTATGGCACCCTGGGCAAAGTGTTCAAGGTGTGCTTGTAGGCATTGGACCCCTTCCTCTACTTCCTGGGGGTCGATTTCTTCTTCTACTCGTTGGGCTATTTCCAGTAATAGTGGCCATACAGCTGCTCATAGGGCTAAGGTGATATTTTGGAAAGCTGGGTCTTCCTGGGGATTGAAAGGTTCTTCTACCTGGGGCTGTCCTACAAGCAGTTCCGGTGGCTGGTATTGGGGAGGTTCCACCGCAGCTGGTTCCAGAAGGTCTGGTTCAGGGTTGGCAGGAAGACATGGGGGTGGTTGAGGCTGAGCCGGAATTGGTTCAGGCTCATTTTTTGCTTGTCTAGGAAGGGGTTGGCAGGCTTGTCATGGTGTAGTCCTGGGAGTTCCTCTTCTCGAACAGGTGGCAGGGTACCTTCTTGCCAAGGTGGTATCAGTATTTGAGTTCTTTGTCACTGGGTTCAGGTTCGACAAGGCTTGATCCTGCACCCACCAGTTTCTTGTTTCGGCCCGACACATGGTTGGGGGAGGACCCATACCATGGGGGGTTCTTGTTCTTCTTTGCCTTCTTGGGGTTCTGGTTGAGGGAGGTTTTCAATGATGATGGTTGGTTCGTCTTCCATTGGTAATCCTCCTGGCATTGATTGTTGGGAGGCTCTTGATTGGGTGCATTGTTCCCCATTTCTGTCTGTGATATCTTGTTCTGTGGGTGTGGTTGGCATGGACCCTCTTGTTTGTGAGAAGTCTCCTCTGAGTGTGGATTGCAGTCAGGTTTGATAGCACTTTCAGTGGCTGTGGGTTGATCCTGGGTGGCATCTTGTTGCAACATATTGAGAACCTCCTTGGGTGATAGGATGACCATCATGTTAACTCCAGGTTCCTGTGTAGATGCTTGCTACACAATGTCATGACCTAGTGGAAGGTGACCTTGTGTGACAAAGAAGCAAAGGTGGAGTGACGACTGGTAGGGGCGATCCTGTAACGATGGTCACATGTCTTGTGTTGTACCAGTGGTGAGTGAGGCAAGTCACAAGTATGAAAGGGCTGACATGTGCATGTGCATGATCTACAAGTGGGTGCTTGATGGTCATGCCATGAGATACAGCAATGGTTTGTGTCTGAGTGTGAAGGTGCTAAGATAACAACATGAAGACTAAGTCCGATGATACTAAGTGCACTTGAGGGTGTGATTCAGCTGGCTGAGGGCTCGGTGATGCTTCTGTGTCTATATATCAACATCCTGTTGTGTTATTGCAGTAGATTGTCGTGTTCCTCCACTGTTGCATTGTTGATATGTTGTACTACTGCTGGTCAGGGTGTAGATCCAGCAACAGATGCCAATAACTGGGCTTTTCCCACAACCACTTGTTTGTTTGCTATTTCCCCATCCCTGCCAGATTTCGCCACTGGAGTCATATGGCAGGTCGGTGACTGTCGTCTTGACACAAGTGTGCTTGTTCCTTTAGCCCTTGCAACTCTCCTGTTGTGCTTCACTGAGCCCTGCCTAGAGGGTTCCTGTGGTCTCTGAGACCATTGTTGCTCGTAGGACTATGTTGGCGTTTGAGTCTGATTTGGCTGGAACTGTTCCATCACGCTGCTTGGTCCCACATTTGAGGATGGATGGACAGAAGTTCTATTTAAATGTTAGGTTGCAATTGATTCCAGCACCAGGGCAACAGAGTCTTAACAAGTCTCCCTTGACCAAGCAGGATGAATACAGCATTTGATCTGTGGGCGCACTAACATTGTGGGCATAATGGATTAAAACCTGAAAGAAAGAAGTCATATCTAAAGAATCAAATCGCAAGTGCTTGTTGGCCAGCAGCCAGCTATATTGCAATGGTCACCATCCATAGGGCCCTGGGAACAGCCTGGCTGTGGAGGTGGCAGGGGCATTAGTAGTGCACCTGCACCTGACCGGTACTGGACAAGCCTGGCATGGTTGCTGATGCGAAGCCTTGCAAGCTAAGGCTGGGTGTACTTTCTGAGTTCGAGCTTGTTTGCTGGCTGTCCTTGCCTTCTCCATGGCACTCCTGACTGGGTGTGTAAGAGACTAGTGAGTCCAGCTTGTCACTTTTCTCTTTGATGCAGTTCTGCTCTTCTCTCTATGCAGCTTTGCTGACTCAGTACACACCTCTGAAATATAGATAAACTCTATGCCCAAATTGCCATCGCATGCCAAGCCGATCAAAGAGCTTAAGAGCGATGCGTTTGTCTGCTTGGCCTGCCAGGATGACAGGTGTCTGCTTTTCTCTGAGGCTTCCAGGCAGTTCTCACTTGGACAGCTGCGTCTAATTTGTGGGTTTCCCAAACCTCAACAGTGTTGACCAGTTGACTACTTGGAACACCAAAGTCTCTACCCTATTGCAACCATCGCATTCTTGCAACCATAGCTGGTAGGTACTTACTCTTACATGTCCCTCCCTGAGTCCTCAAATACACAAACACATTCTTACTAGAATTGAGGATGAAATAGACTTGGAGGGAATCATGCCAATGAATTGGTGTAATTTACCTGATGTCTGGTATTGGTATCATATAGATGGCATTTTAGTATGATTCTACCTAACTTGTAATACAGTACATCTGTAAATCCCAAAAGCATGTTGTTAGGACACTTACCTCCCACAGGGTTCTTTCCCCCTGTATCTCTGACCTCTGCCTGAATATTGTGCAGTGCTGTGACTGGACAATGGGGTATTGCAGATGCAGCCCGGTCATGCAGTCAGCTTGTGAGTTGCATCTTATGATTGATCCAATAGCCCAAGCTGCTGCATTGATCAATCTCAAGGCTGAGGGTTCGTGCTCTGCTACACAAAACATTGCCCACTGCGTTTTCCAGCTCAATTTCATGTGGGCAATGGAACACGGAAACATGACAATGTAAGCTCCCCCCCCTCATGCTTGGTTTTGTTACAGTCATGATTCTAGTCATTGACCTTTTCTCTTCCCTGAGTATTTCGTCACTGGTTGCTTCCTCACTCCTTGTGTTAACAGGTTGCCAGGGTCATAACATGTGGCCACACCCTGAACATGGTCTCGGTCAATCCTTGCACCATTTCTGCGGACGGGGGATCTTGGCAGATTCCACAGGCTTAGTGTCACAGTGAAGATCCACCTAGGCATACACTGACACAGGCTATTCCGTGTTTACCAACATGTGCAAGGTCTTCCCTAGTTTGATGCTGGGGCTTGCTGCATGCCTTTTCGAAATAAGCTCTCCGGCATCACTGGGCACAGGAAAACCATTGCCACGTGGCTGGACCACCACTGCGATCAGGCCATTCAGTGACTTGTGCTCCTGTAAGTGGCCAACCAGCAAGGGGTATTGAGACCCGCTTAACCAAGCTGCTGACCATCCAGTATTGCATCAGGAACACTGGTGTGCGCTGGCAAGAACTCACACATTGCCTTAGCAGGTCAGGTGACTCTTCCTGATGCTCAACATGTTGGCTCGGCCGCCTGCACGTACGGGGGGCGGTCATATTCCCCATCGAAGGGGGGGGAGTGCTCATCTGCAAATAAACAGTGGGATCTGATCCCTTTGCCACGTGATCAATACTTTGCAGTGGAAATTCATACCCAAGATGATGCTGACATTCACCAAGATCATGGCCATTGTTGTTAACACTCCGGGTGGGCACACCTCGGAGCGCTATGTGATTGATGCACATCCTTGCAACTGCTGGGGTGTTGAAATATGTGCTCTTCTCCCTATGCTGGGCCCGGATCCTGATCCCAACGCGTTGATGGCTGGGGAGCACACCCTAACCCAATCTTCTTCAGCTCATGGGGGCGCTGGCAGAGAAGAGGTGCTGGTGGATATATCCAAGCCCCCCAGGTCAAATCCATTGGAGAGGAAGTACAGTGGATGTGGTGGAGATACGTGACAACCACCTACCACAGCTTGTAGACCGCCCAGGACGTTCAAAGATGTTGGCATAGCCCTGGTCAATCCGAAACGCCTGCTCCACCCCTAACCTCAATAGGGCACAGCCGACTGATGGATAAGTGACTGCAATGGCACATGTTTGGCCGCACACCTGCTGTCTACTCAATGGGTGCTGTGAAATCATTATTGCTTGCTGGCCTCCTGATCATCACCTCTGAGGGCACATTTCATGATGGCCCTGCCAACTAACCCAGGAAGTTGCTGAGGCAGACCTGAAGTGGTGGTTGAGTGAGGCAGTGCTGACAATCATTCCTGTCCAATGTGTGCCATGCAGCACTGCATTGGAATACATGCAGGAAGCAGGGAGGGCAGGTAGGGATGGCTTGCCCGGCCCTCCATGGGAGGTGTTGGTTAGGGTGTTAGACAGTGGAACCTGTGTCAGGGAGTAGATCTTCAGGTGGATAGACGTCCCCAGTTTCACCCTCTCCCGCAGTGGTAGCAGCAGGTCCTACCTTGCATGCAATGTGCCAAGGTCACCGAGGCCACTGACCTGCCTGATGGAGGTCTGGCTGCCGTGGTGCAGGCCCGCAACGATTCTGGCCCCGTCAGGCTGGCCAGCTGTGCCCAGTTTGCCATTTTGCCTTGCAGCCTGGAGCGACCTGATTTTGGCTCTGATAATCGGCCAAAGGCTCCTTATGAGCACCAGACCAATCACAGGCCTGTAAGTATTGCAGAGCCCTGTGTAGTGTCCCCATGGATATTGTGGATCAGTGCCCAAACTGCCTAAGCCTGGCTGGAAGCTCACACGTCAGGATTTTGGGCCGGATGCTGAAGAACAGCCAAGGTGAGCTGGGGCATGTTCGGGTCAGGATGTCATTTCTGCTAGTTGTCACAACTGTCACCTGTGAGGTTTGCATGCCACATATCAAAACGCAGCTGGATAATGCCCACTGGTATGTTGTGAAGCGGCCCTCATTGATGCACCTTCTGTTCATTAACGAAAAGCATGTTGGAGTGTGCTGGGCGAGGCGAGAAATATGAATATTGGCATGCTGTATAATCTGTCTGCAACAAGAATTGGAGGCATAGTGCAAGTGGGTGTGATTGCTGGATGCTTGTCCACCAGTGTCGCAACTCGAACGATCATGCAATTTAAACTGTTGACTTCTCATCTGTATCAACTCAACACACTTCACAACTGCCAAAGATAAACCAACCAGCCATGATCGCTAAGGCTAAAATGAACACAAAGCATTTCTCTGCTACAAAATCAGGCCAAACTAGTGCCAAAGGCTACACCCATGGCCAGGGGCAGGACTTTCACTCTTCTTGTGCTTTGTTCACTCGCCAACATCGTCAATCTCGATATTCAACAGCTCGACGTCAGGAGAAGAAGATATCCGAGGTTGTAATTCAGGAATGGGGGGAGCCTACATGAATAACCATCAGTTGTAAATGCCTGAAATTGTGTTGGCCTGATATACATTCTTTTTGATTGTCTCTGAATGATTTTCTACAGCTTGCTATCGCATGTGGTGGAATGGCTTGGAATATACATATATTGACGATATAATACACATACTCACCTGAATGTTCCACACTCATCCAATGCATTTCACAGCGCTTATATTCCTGTATCATCAGAGCATATACACGCTCCATTCCACACCAGTTGAATATAGAAGTGTTACATTGAGCTCTCAGCGTCGTCTTGAGCACACTGCGCACTGTGCCTTATCTACATAGTTTCTTCACAGCTTCTCTGTCACATCGTTCCACCCAAAAAACCTCCATGATACTAGCACTGTCCTGATGCTCTCGCATGCCATGCATGTCCCATCGCTTGATGGCCTTGCGCCATGCAGAGAGCGTGGTTCTTGTCAGGTCAATTGCCCCAGCATGTGTGTGGGACAATGCTGCTCATGAGATGAGCACACAGGAAGGTTTCAACAACTGCTCACACTCACTGTGAAACTGCGGGCATCATTCTCTGAGGTGAATGCAGCTGAAATGCGATCGACAGCGACCTGGCTGCCTGGTTTCAGCCCCTTATACTTCTTCTGGAGTTCAATCAAGTGTTGCTGCTGCGGCAGCTGTGTGCTCCTGCTCGGAAGCCTGGTCCGAGTACCAGTGAGCGACCATGTCAGATTCTGAACTCCCAACACAGCCATGAGCGGGAGCAGACGTCGCTTCAGGACCAGAAACCAAGCTGAGAGGGGAATTTGTGGCTGCCAGCAGGCTTTCCGGATCAGTGGCAATGCTGGCTCAGCCATGTGGATGGATTCTTGAGTTGCTGGCCCAGAGCTCGCTGCATGCCTGATGGTGTCAGCTGTTTGCTCTCAGGCATGTGGATGTTGCCCACTGCTACCAACACTGCTGCTGCACTTCTTTTCCAGGGAAAGTCCCACCCCAATTCGAGGATGTTGCTGATTGTAGGGGCACAATGATGGGGAACTCCAGTGGGTGGGAGACAAGAAGGTACCTCAGTAAACCCCAATGAAGTCGACCTGCACTGATGTGCATTGAAGGCAGCAGACCATAACCCAAAGATGATGTGCTCCGTGCTGTTGGCGGAGCTTGACAATCACAGCTCAAACTCAGCCTGCCCACCCTGAGAAGCGCAATGTCCATATGAATAAAACAGGGAAAATGGGGAAGTGGCGCTACTTGGTTGTCTGCTTCAGGTTCAAGTGCAGGCCCTCACGCAGGCAGATTGGGAGACGCACCTTTCGAGAGGCAATGACGTGTGGACCACCCTGGGTTAGTGTTAGCATGGGGTGTAAGAGCCAAGGGGGCGACTTACTGCAGTGCTGGGGGCACTGGGGGCAGGAGCAGGAGTGCTGCTAGACCCAGCGGTGCCCCAACACATGATTTTTGAAGGGCCAGCAGCAAAGTCACAATGAGAAGGACTAGGGCTTTCGGGCAGGGGAGGGCACTGAGGATAGCATTAGCTGCACAATTGACAGAAGCCGAAGACTTGCCATTTTAGGTGTGATCTTCTGCTTCTTCGCAGGTGGTTCCTGGGGCTCTTGGGCCAGCTAGGTGAGGTTGTAATAAGTGAGGTTAATATGTAAGTGTTAGGACTTGCCAGTTTGGGCGCCTTGGTAGCAGGGGCTGGGGCAGGGGTCAGGGCCTGGGCAGGAGCCTGGGTAGGAAAGAAAGTTGGTCAGCTTGTGAAAATGTTAGTATCAACATGTACCGGGCTATCCTTGCGAGAGGACTCCAGCCTCCTCTGTTTGCACACTGACTTCCCCACCAGCTTGGTGACCTTACTACAATCAGGCTGCATTATGTTAGTCAAGAATGAAATACAAATCACTTAACTTACCTCTTCATCCTCCTCCTCCTCCTCCGCCTTGCTGCCTTCCTCGCACACTGGCTTGCACTGGGCCTTGCGTTTGCCCTTGGACGAGGCTGCCTTGGACACCCCAGAGCCAGTTGCCTTCTCACAAGCCTGCTCCTTCCCGACGATCTTGCCTGCATGACAGTCGTCGCAGTTGGAGGATGGCGTAGGGGCAGTGGGAACACATGAGGTGACGGCCAACTTGGATTGGGGACACTGAGTGGGTTTGTTCAGCTAATTGTTATAACCTTTGTCAGCATCCTCTGAGCCTGGGGCTGCGTTGAGGCTGGGGTCCTCCTCCTCCTCCTCCCCCTCCCCCTCCTCCCCCTCCCCCTCCTTGTAACATTTCTGCACTTTGGCTTGAAGACCAGGGATGAGCAAACATTTAAGTAGATAACAAAATACTTACAGTTGTTGTATGCACAGGAGCACTCAAGGTACTGTTGGGCAATAAATTGGATGAGCCACAAGTCCTCTTTGGATTCATCATGGAAGTGTTGGAGGAAAGGGTATTTTTCATGTACCTGGAGTCATGTTAGCCTGTCGCCAGTGGAAATGCAAACCCACATATCCCTGTATGTTCTGGCATGCTGTTGACCCATATTTAGTCCAAGTAAGCCCCTTCCCATCCTTTGAGGTGAGGTTCTTTGGCTGATATGTTATGAGTGCCTTCTGAATAATTCCCTATCACCAATTGTTAGTGACTGTAATAAATAAAAACTTTGTTACTTACCCAAATCTCATTGAATATTGAATAGTCATCCTTGAGGCTGTTGATAGGTTCATGGAGAGCAGAGTCTCCCTGTCCAACCTGAATGTTGGTGGGATGCAAGATTAGACCATAATGATGAGCAGCGGCCTGGCACATCCTGTAGGGGTTGAAATGGAACCCGTGGAGCTGTCCAAATGTATGGCCATGTTGCTTCACATACTGGTACCTGGCATTGCGGTTGGGGAGATGCACCATGGGGGTGAGCACAAGCCCCCACTCGCCCTGAACGGTTTTCATGACCCAACCACCTCACTTCTCGCCCAGTCATTTCTTGTATGAGGTCGGTAGGTCCTCATATGTAATGTCAGCAGGATACACACTTTCCTGGTTATGAGGGTTGTCGTGGAGGCATCACAGCAAGGGGGTCAAGGTCAAGGAGGGGCAGGGGAGTTGCTGTGGGAAGGGGTGGGTCAATGGCTCCAGATCGATATTATCAGTTGACTTATGTAATGTTTACACAAATCAGTAATCAACCCAACAGATGTATGTGCCTTACTCACTGTGGTGTATCAGGAGGAGTGTGTAGAGGTGCAGGGCTTGAAGTATGATTATGAGGGGGTGTACTGGCTTGGCGTGGTGGTCTAGGAGCTCAACCAGTTATTCAGTGCCAATGGGTACATCATAAACTGTGGTGCTTACCTGTCAGAATTTGTGGAGCATTCACACGGTACTTGGCTGGGTGAATGGCCAGCGCTGCAGGAGGGACCAGTGATGGAGCGTTAGAGGGTGTGCCCACACATGGGGCTGGCGTGGTCTGACAAACAGCCCAAAGCTGGGCTCCCAGGTGATCCTCTGCCTCATGTTCTGGATGCTCCTCCTCCTCCCGTTCTGGATGTGAAGGAACAGTGATCAGATAAATAAAGAAATGACACTATACAGGCATACCAGGAGGGGATTCAGGTGTAGCTGAACCAGGAGGATGCATGAGTGCAAGGCAGCAACTTGAGCAGATGGACAGACTTACTGGTGTGCGCCCCACGTTGGGTAATGTTCTGGTTGCTCAAGAACATGGTAAACTGCCCTAAAAGAGCGGGATCCACCACCATGGCAGCAAAGCACTTTGCAGTGTGCATTTCCGAATGAGGGATAGTATCTCCACCACACATGATGGATGATCTGCAGACGTACCAGGATCAAAAGATATTAGCTAGCTAGGTCGAAACAAGGTCTGTGAACTCACTTTGTTAATGCTCCAAGTTGGGTGAAGATGTGGGAATTTGAGAGTAGTGGTGATGGTGGCAGGTGGTTGTGGTTGAGGGTAAGTTGGGATGAGAGGTGAGCCAGAGAGTTGATGACAAATCATGTGATCACATGACCATGCCCACCACCAAATTGTCTAAGTCTACTCAGATCGACGCCCTCCACACCCTCTAGGCTAGTGGAATGACTAAAGTGATTAAATGTCACTGTGGCTGTGGTCCAAAAATACACCCTTGTACTTGCTTTTGGCATTTCTGAAAGTTGTCTGCCAGGGCTCTCACCGATGCTGCCACCCCTGATGACAGTGAACTGGATGTGCTGGAAGTGCAAACCAACTTGAACAAACTCAAAGGAGGCATCAATATGATGCCTGAGGGCTTGCACGCACCTTATTTGACAGAAACTACAAGCGACATTGAGATGGATGATGGGGAGAACGCAGGTTTACAAGCTGAGTTCTTAAATAGCAAATGTATGTGAGTTTATGCTAAGTACATAATATATAAGCTACATATGATGGAACTCCCAACTACTACACACCCAATTACACTGGGAGTGATGCTGTTAGCTCACAAGGCAGCTGGTACGACATTGGGATGCCACCCCCATCCCCACCACCTTTGCTGACCTCCTACTTCTCTGACGACTCTGATTAGGAAGACAAAGACAGTTATCAATGTATAACCACTCAAGACTATTGAGATTACGACTGCTGGTTTGCTGAAGACTCACAGGCAGAATGGGATGAGATGAGTGAGTACACAAGGACTTGGTAATTTAATTTGCTGACCATTCACCAGTGGCTGAAACACTTACCAAAGAGGAGCTGGACAGCATCAAGATGATGGCTATCCAGCTGTTCAGTCATATTTCCCAGCACAACTATGAGTGCATCCAATTCTCATTCTGGGGGAAAGTCTGCCTGCTCATGCTCCAGTGTCTCAGCACTTGCATCGCTGCACTCTCCAGTGTTTCTCCACTCGAGATTGACTGCTGTATAAACATTTGCCACATGTTTACCAGACAGTATGAAAATGAAACAGTTTGTTCAAAATGCAGCGAACTGTGCTAGGACTACAAAGGCAATGCTCAGCAAATTTACCATATATTCCTACAATCCCCCACTTCCAAGCTTTCTTCAACAACCCATCCCTAATCAAAAAGCTTTTGTACTGGCACAACTACCCCCAAAACAATGGTGAGATGGACGATTTTTTCAATTTGGATATGTACAAGAATTTGCCAATGAAACATCATTATCGATGGTGAGGACACTGGGGCCTGATTCATTTCAGGGTGCTACAACATTGCCACATCAATCCTTAGCAATGATGTCCAGATCTTCAAGCACGTGAGCAACAAGAACCCCATGTGCTGGCCAATAACCTACAGATCTTAATCTGCCGCTGGCTGATCAGGCCCAGCTTCAGAACTTCCTTATTCTTAGTGTCATCCCTGGACCCAACAAGCCTGGCAACTTTGACTTGTACCTCATTCCTTTTGTTGATGAATGTCTAGTTCTCACACATGGTGTTTGGACTTAAAATGCACTTACTCGTGAGCTTTTTTTTCCTTCTGTGGCACCACCCTCTCATTGTTTGCAGTGACATGCAGGTGATTAAATACCATGAGCAGACGAAGGGACCAAACACCATGGTACCCTGCCATGGATGCTTGAGTGTTGTCATCTACCAGGGATGCCAGTGTACTTACTATATCCCTCTTGCTGCGCCTCTAGACCCCAAAAACCCCTCCATGACCACTGAGTCCTATGACCCTCTGAACCTGCCACTACGAACTGAGAGAAATCTTACTAGCCAGCTACACACAAATATGACGAACTTGCTAAGAAATACAGCATCTCTAGGTCATCACTCCTTGACCATATCCCTTCGATTCAGCACCTGACCTCTTACCCTCATGAATCTCTCCATCTGTTCTTGCTCAACCACAGCCCTAACCTGGGAGCTCTATGGACTAACTCTTACTCTGGGATCAGTGATACTGGCTTGGAAAATTACCTGACCTCACATACTGACTGGGTCACAATTGGTGCGAGACTGAGGCTGGGATGAATCTGCTGCCTTCTTCTTTTATTCACCCTCTGCCCAACATTGAATCTAGCTGGCATCCCTACTGCAGTGAATCCTAGTCATTCTGGCTGAGTTACATTGGCCCTATTGTTCTTTGCAGCTGGCTAGCCTCAAAGTATTACAACCATTACCTTGAGCTGGTATCTATCCTGAGGTGCTTACTGGAAGTTAACAACTCAATGCTCACTTGCAGGGTACGTTGAACGTTTCAAAGAGTAAGTTATCTTATTTATTTTTCTACATGCTCACCGCACCTCCAAGTATTATTATCAGTACAACGTCGAATGGCTATGCGTATGTAAACCTGCACATGCTTCTCCACATTGCCGACAACACTCCCTGGTGTGGCCCTGTCTGGGTCTCATGGTCCTTTTCGATTGAGCAGTATTGTAGGGCGGTTACTGCATGTGCCCCTACTCCTCAATCAACAAACATGTGCTGTAAATGGCACAGTTAGCCTCTGTCATGGTGCACTTTCTGGACATTCAGAAGGCTCTGCTCTTTGGAAAGGCTGACACACCAGTAGACAAGAGCCGTATGGAATGTATTTACCCACAATGAAAATCTCTTATTCACTTTTTATATTCTATCTAACTTACACCACCCAGACCCACATACAGTCCTGTGTGTGCCTTGCCTGCAAGGGTTTCCTCTCACAACAAATCACTGTTGTCAGCTCGCTGCTTATTTCCACACTAACCAGCCTCAACGGACCTTCCAACAATGGTTGGGGTTCATCCCAGAGCAATGCAAACACTGGGGCAAGGTTCACATTCCTGGTGGAGGGGATTGTATCCAGAGCACAGTGGCTGCTGATCGATTCTCAATGCACAGCAGGTGTGACTCGTCTTTTGTTCAAGTAAGTAATCATTATATACCATTTTTTACATTGCTAACCTCTTGCAGTTTACATATTACAAAGATAAAAATGAGAGATATTGAAACTGACTTGTTGAAATGATCCCTGCTGTTGGTTACAGACAGTTGGACTTTATCCTTGCTCTTGTTCTCCCTGCAGATCCCCTGTTTGACATCAATGAGCCCGAGATGCACATACTCGCACACCTGACCAAAGTGAATGACACAGATGGCAACACCTCCATTGAACTGGTGTCCTACACCCCACTCAGCTGCTCTTTTGTTCTTGACATCACTGCCATCGAACATGTCATAGGAAGGGTTGAGACTCGAGGCATAAAGGCGTCAGGCAAGTGGGTGATTGTAGATCGTAGTGACTCTAAGCCAAAGTCTGAGGCACAGAGAAGAGAAACCCTACATGGCCTAAGGCCAGTGGCAAAGCAGGCAAGCCACAAAGGAAAGGTAGGGGGTGAGTGAAGCGAACTCACGACATATGTGCTACATAACAAATATGTCCTGAATGCTTCTACCCCACACTATTGCATTCTCCTTCCTACAGAGTCTCAACAAGATACATCTGATCACCCCTTTGTCTATGCGAAGGTCCTTGGTATCTACCATGCACATATTGTCTATTGCAACCAACCTCCTTTGTGCATGGACTTTATCCATGTGCATTGGATGTACTACAACTATGATTGGTGTGGTGGATGGGGATTTGGGTGTCTTGACCAGGTAGCCTATTTGCTGTCCCTTACCAACAACAATGTTTTAGACTCATTCAACTTCATCGACCCAAGTAATATTCTTTGTGCAACCCACCTTATCCCCAACTTCTGTAGCAGCACCATGAAGGAGTTCTTCAAATTTCCACAGTCAATTGCACATGACAAAAAGGTTTATGGTGACTGGAAAGGGCACTATGTCAACTGGTCAGGATAACAAGTATGTGTATGTACTGTGCATGCAATAACTTGAGGATGCAGATTTGTCCATCAGGATATGCTCATGCAATATATCAGAGGAGGCATTGGTCATTATCAACAAACCCTAGGTGTCACAACATAGTGGGATATCACCTTTGTGATGAAAATGCGAAGGTGGAGTGTCAAAGGGGTGGTCCCATGGTGGTGGTCATGTGTCTTATGTTTACTAGTGGCAAATGGAATGAGCCATGAGTCTGGAAGGGGAGCTGACGTGTATGTGGGCATATTCTGTGAGTGGACACTTGATGGCAGTGCAACAAAGTGCGATGGCCTTCTATAAGATGAATGTAAAGGTGACGAAGTGATGACAAGGTGAAGACCAAGTCCACTGAGACTAAGGGTGTTCGAAGGGGTACATTGCAGTAGTGAAGCGAAGTAGTCGATGATGATGACCTGACTAAGAGTTCCACTAGGGAGCTCAGACTATGTGAGTGAGCAAGACAAAGTGTAGCAAGCTGGAGAATCCAGGCTTGTGCACCACTGTATTCATTCTACTATCTAAGCGATGAGTCATACAGTGGCAAACTGTGGGTGCAGCATCCACACAGGATGTGTGTACCCTTGAGTCATGCAAAGCACAGCCATGAATGGTGCATACACCAAGTCAGAGTCCGAGAAGCAAAGAGAGCCTATTGTGGCCTAAGGCCAGTAGTGGCGAAGCAGGCAAGCCATGAGAAAAAAGGAGGTGGAGTGAAGCGAACTTGCAACACTAGGAACTGCTGTCAACATGAATGAAATTGAAGGTACGCCTTGCTTGTACTGTCCAGACAACCGCTAAGTGGCCTATATAGAGCTCGGTATTCCTAGAGGCAATAAAGGCAATGCAGATGAGAGCAAGGCTGAGGATGGCAATGGTCACAATGGCAATATTGACATACAGGCTGGGCTGGAGCAGTTTGAGGGTGCTGATGGTGAGGAAGAGGACAAGGACAGGTTCCAGGAGGCTGGTATTCAGACCTCAAGGAAGAGGGTGCAGACAATTACTTTGACTTTCCAGATGACCTGTACTGATTTTGATATCATAATTATAACCATTTCTATTCCAATCCAACAAATAATGAGAAACTGTGTTTCGTTTGATTTGTCTCTTAACATTTCATCTACTCACTAAGGGCTCACAGTGTGCATGGGACCAGGCACACTTACAAATGTAATCATTCGTATTACCAGAATAGTCCTGATCTTCATCATTCTACATGTATAGTGTGCCCAGACAGGTCCCAGGGTTGTGATGTGCTGCTGAGGTTCACTGCTTTCCCCACTTCCCTTTTATACCCTTTGGGGGTAGGCAAATTTGGATGGGTCTTGAGGAATTTCCTCATGACTTGGTCATGTTCCATCATCTTCTCTGTTCGTTCCATGGTCTTCTCAAGCGAGTCATACCCCATCCACTTGACTTTGTAATACAAACCATCCTTCCTTTGCTCCCAACTGACAATTTTCTCAACTTTGTATTGTTCTTCTCCTTCTTCTGTGACTATCAGTGGCAGTTGGGGTTGGTATCTTCCAAACAGATCCTCCTTAAAGGGTGAAAGAAGTTCTATGTGGAATACATTGTATATTCTGATGGACTTCAGGAGGTCTAGTGTTGTGAGTTTGCTTCACTACCTCCCAACTTTTCTCTTCTCATAGCTCACCTGTCTTGCCACTGGCCTTAGGCTATGTGTGCTTTCTTGGCTATTGGACTCTGACACTGTGTGCACACCATTCATGGCTGTGCTTTGAATGACTCTATCGTGACCTGACACACCTTCACCATATTTTATTATGTTTTCTACCTTTTTGTTGTGAGTTCGCTTCACTCACCCCCATCTTTTTCTCATGGCTTGCCCTCTTTGCCACTGGGTCCAGACTGCATAGGCTCTCTCTGCTTCTCAGTCTTTGACTGGGTGTATGCTCCATTCATGGCTGCGCTTTGTATGACTCGCAGGTATGCACATCTGGTGCTGATGCTGTGCCCACAGCCCCCACTCTATGACTTATCACTTAGATAGTACACCTTGTCTCGCTCATACACATCATCCGAGCTCCCTAGTCAGGACTCCTTAGCTTCGCTGTCATAGTCAATAACTTCATCTGTGTTCTCCAATGCACACCATGAAATGCATTGTGAGTTCGCTTCATTCACCCCCATCTTTTTTCTCGTGGCTTGCCAACTTCGCCACCAGCCTTAGGCCACTTCAACTCTCTCTGCGTCTCAGACTCTGACTTGGTGCCAGGTGTACACACCATCATGGCTGCACCTTGTATGACTCACATGTACATGTATCCTGTGCCAATGCTGCGTGTGCAGACTCTGGTGTATGACTCATCACTTAGGTAGTAGCATAGATACAGTGGTGTGCAAGCCTGGGTTCTCCAGCTTGCTCCACTCACACCACCTGAGCTCCCTAGTGGAACTCATCAGCTTGGCCGTCACAATCAACCATTTTGTTGTGCTATGGCAGCACACATGTCGCTCGCTGCACTATGGTAGAGAGTGCCTGGAATATCCTGGACACGCTACTCGGCAATTACTCCACATGCAGGAAGGCGATGATCTCGAAGATCACATCGAGTCCCTGAGGGAAGTGTTTGACGATCTCAACATAGCCCTAGGTACTGAGAACAGCAACTCCATAATTGAACTATGATATATCTGGCAACTTCTCGCTTCCTTCCTGAATGATGGCAATAAGTTGTTTCAGTGCCCTGGCGCAAATGACCCTGATGGAATACAACCTCCAATTTAGGCTCCCCTTGCTGGATTCCATCAGGGCAACGCAGCAGACACAGGAGAGAAGTGCTATTATGGAAGGAACCAAACAAAGCTGCAACAATTGTGGAATGAGGGATCATGTCAAGCCTAAATGCAGCAAAGCTGGAGGAGGAGCATTCCGGAACAACTCAACCAGGGGAAAAACTGGCAACAGGGGCTGTGGTAATCAAGGCAACTGGGCAACACACGGAAATCGCAACCAAGGCAACAGGAGCCACCATAACTGGAACAACAACAACAGGCTGGCAACCAAGAACGGTTAAACAACAACTACAATAATATCAATCAAGCAAATCAAGGAAACCAGCCTGCTGAGCCAGCTGACTTTGCAGAAGACAGCCTTCTTGGCTTCTTGAGCACAAATATGCCCACATTGCGCATATCAGGGAGTCGCTGGAACCCAACACTATTCTATTACACATTCTGACGGCTGGCACAGTGATCAATCTGAATATTCCAGCTATTTGGTTCATCTTGCCATCCACAAAGGGCCATATTGACTGGTACCTGGCGGTACTTACCACTGCCACATTGCGCTATGCAGGAATCCCAGAATGTCTTGTTCCTCTGGTTTTGGGACAGACCGGTCCTGCTGACTGACGGGGAATTGGGAAATTTGTGTCCCTACAGCAAAGCCATCTCAGCAGAGGCACACTCGGCAGACCCAGCGCTCTAAGACCCAGGCAAAGGGAAAACAAGCTAACCTAGCAACACAACAAGCCGATCGATCAATCACTCAGAATAACAAGATCGGCTTCCGTCACCCTGACGACATTGACGCTTATAACTGGCGACCTTCCGGAACATGCCCATCATGCCCAGAACGAGTTTAATAGCTTTGAGGATCATCCCATTTGTAATTAGTGGCTTGCAACCAAGTGAGCAGCGCTTGACAAACCCACCTTGGGGATTGAAAAAACCACTCCATTACCATGTCGCCAAAATGGAGATATAAGAGTGGCCATTCATTCCGAAATGCAACAACTCTGGGACTTGGATTCTCGTAATGACTTCCCAGAGGAACAATTCCCCAACGATGCACAGATCCAACAGTCCCATATCGTAGCCACCCTGAACCTTGATCATGATGGAAGGGTTGCCTGGTACAAGGCTAGATGCGTACGTGGAGGTCACAAACAGATCCCCGGCGTCTCATTTCATGCTTTTCATCCTTGACTTGCCTGGTTCTATGGTATATAAGCCCATGTACCCTGGCTGTTAATCAACCCTTGTATATGCATAATAATACTGCTTCCATAGCCCATGAAGCATATATAGCTCAAGAGTGTCGTGCTCAATAGTCAGTGGTAATCCTCAACAGCACCACTGACACACTCCAGGAAACAGGTGGAAAGCTTGCATGCACATGTAATGTGTGCCACAGTGGCAAACAATAGACACAGCAATCACAACTAGGTTAAAAATGTACCAGAAAACATGTTGTATGGGCACCATCCATCACACGTGCTGGAAATCAATCATATTCAGGGGCAAAGAAACAAGGCAGACAACAGACCCCAGGAGAGTGGAGGTCAGTGCACAAGTCACATGTGTACCTTAACAAACCAGCCACAGAGCATACTTAGGCAAGTGCTGATTCCAGTGACGTTCCAGCTGCATCACACCCAGTTATTTTATATATATATATTCACAACTTATGGATTCCTGCGCAGCTTGTACATGTGGTCATCTCAAGACATTAATTTTCAGAGGCAAGCTCAGGGCTCGCACCGGAAGTCACCCCATTGGAGGGTGATTCTACCATTACTTAATTGTATGCCAACAAAATGACACTCCAGATATTGAACTTCATAAGTCGACAATATACTGCATGCCTGCTTACCTAATCTACAGTAGAGAATTCCACCTCGCATGCCCACAAATTGTACCATGAGTACATGCATAACATTGAACAACCCCCCAACTAATTTTAAAGGGGTCCACATCCAATCGGTTTGGCCAGGTGCTGGCTACAGCTAATGGGTATCTAACAGTTGTTAGTTGTTGGATTTTCAAATTAGATGTACACATCTTATTAGAGGTGTTTGTTGGTCCAGCACTTCAGGTGAACTGCAAATGAAATGGGACGACTTTCGACAAACGAGAACGAATGTAAAGGACAAGCTTGTGCTGGTGATGGAGGCAGGGTTTCAGACCCATCTCAGGGATCACATGATCTTGAGGGTCAAGACAGAGAGGTTGGTTCTGTAGGAAAGAGGCGAGAACCTCAGCCTCAGTAAGGGTGGGGGAGTCCGGCTCCAAGCATGCCACGACACTGGAAACCTTTAATCTTGACCATTGTGTCTTGGTCAACCACAGGTGGTAACCCCAAGGAAAGCAGGGTAGAGTGTATGACCTGGACAACAGAGTCGACAGCCATGATAGCACAATGCTCGCAGCTTGTTCCTCATCCTGCATTGCAAAATGGCTCTGGAACCTGACGCAATGCATGGTTCATTCCGGAGAGTAAAGTTAAATTGGCCACTGAACGCAGGATAAGCGCCAGTGCTCGTGACTGTCCGCTCTCGCCTCTCCTACCTGGTTCCTGACACGATGCAAGCTCAGGACGAGTTTGCGCCCTGCATGATTGGTCAGCCTGGCAGAGTAACAGACTGATATCCCTCACCCCTTTCCTCCCCACAGGAAACCTCACCAGTCTGTCAATTTATGCGGCCACAGTGTCTCTGCATGGCATGACAAAATAAATACTTGGTTGCCTACAGTAAGTGGGGGATCAATTCCAGCCACACGCAAAGATTCCCTTGCAGCTGAAAGGCATTAGTGCTGTTTGCATCGACAATGACCCGAAATTCCATGCTGTAAGCATGCTTACCTTACCTGTCTCACAAGTACGTGTTTTACATTATATTCGCAGACCTGGCCAGCAGTGCGTTTATTTTTTCTTACCTTTGGGAATCCTCGAATGAACCTGGCCTGACGCCGGGCTACGAGGCCATTGACTGCAATCGACCGTGGCTGAGCGGCTGGTTAGGGCTGCACAGCTGGAAGTGGTGGAGGAGGTGGTGCAAGGAGAAAGAAATGAAGGCAGGCGCGAAGGCGAGCAGCTCAAGGATGATTGCGACCCGGAGCACGAGCCTTATGAGTCGGAACATGAGTACGAGGAATCGAATGAGTGCATGGGCGAAGATGATGCAGACGAGGAGCCCAAGCGAGGGAGTTCACACCAGAACCTCGTCCGCTGCCACTGGAAAAAGACAAGGAGCATGAACAACCATGGCAAGGGGAAAAGGCTGCCAGCGAACCCATGAGGATGCGGCTGTCTGTGAAATGGGTGGGGGCGATGACCTGGCTACGCCAGAGACAATAAATCACGAGTGGTATGCTGCCCAGGAGCCCAACAAACGAGTCGAGGGCATGCCATGTGAGCACGACTGGCATGGGTCAACGAAGGACGGTCTGGAACGAGCGATGAGGATTATTAACACAGTTGACGATTGAAGACATTATGAACATCACTCTGTCCTAACGACTGGAGCCAGTGTGTACTTGCAATATTGCTGTGAGTGCTCCATTCCATGAATGCTGGGTATTTTCCTGACTTGATTTAGCCTCCTGCTGAGGTACCATCAGTGGATCCGCCAGATACACTGCCCTGGTGGCAGTTTGAGCACAACAGTCCTGCAACCCACCTGGCTCAGCTTGAATCTGCTTACCACCACAATCCCATTAATGCCCCTTCCAATGCCCCTGCCAGCTCATTCGAGCAAAGGATGACATGATACGAGAAAATGGTGCACCTGGCACACAGAGTTACACATTTTAGCTCAATTGATCAGCCAACTGAGCACCTCGATGCTCAAGCTGCCAACTGTTCACCCATTTCGAGATCCAACACCCTGGCCGGCCAGAGAGGGTCTTCAGACCCTGTCAGCGCATATATCCAGGTCGGCAGCTGTGTTTCTCTCTCATTCCTGCCCTCCACAGCTCGACCACAGCTCCCTCAGTGGTCAAGGTGTATGTACGCCTTTGCCATTGTTCCTGCGTGCAACTCCCTGCAAGTCTGGCAATTCAGTTGTCGCTTGTCTTAAACAATATCTGCTGTCATCGTCTCCCCACGTCGGATTGCACGAGGTGCACGCCTTTGCTGATGCTTCCATGCACAACAGCAGTGATATTCTATCCTCGTCCTTTCCACCTGCTCCACTCCTTGCTTGTTCTGTCAACCAGTTCCCCCAGAGGTGCAAGGCACATGCCTTTGCTGTCTTTCCCATGCACAACACCTTGGGGCACCCTTCGAACCATGTAAGTTGTGTGGTTCATTGGTTGATGCTCCCGCATGCAACACCAGCGATTACCTACCATGCTTGTCACTTGTACCTCTACTGACCATCCGTGTTGACCCTGCTGGACTGAGAGCTGCTATGGGTACACCTTTGCCGTTGCTCCCACACACAACCCCTTGAGCACCGTTCGAACAAAGAACTGATTAGCTCTGTGTGTCACACATCACAACTTGAGGAACTCAAGGCCTTATCTCTTACAGGACAGCATTCCACTATGACAGATTATCCAGACCAAACCTACCGAGGTCCTTCTACATCCTGACCAGTATCAGTAGCCTTGCAGGCATCACCAGCCTCCCAATTATCAAATTTTATGGTCCCCAATGATGATGAATCCGGCCCTGGGCACTGTGTACCAACCAGCCACAGATATTTGTACCCTACTCAGGGCATATCACAGTGAAACCAATTGTCATCTGAGCAGATGCGCTGCTGAATTGAAGACATTGACAAAGACACCCAAACATTAATCACAGACATGGGCAAGGTGTGAAGTGCCCTCAAGACCAATACCACCACCATAGCCACAACTAAAAAAACCATGGGGACGATCTCTTTGTGAAAACAGCAAAACTTCATAGATTTGATGGCACCAAAAAGGACAAGGCAATGGACTTCCAAGTGGCCTGTATGCACCCATGATTGGCTCCGTCCCCATCAGGGCAGACCTGACTAGCCCTGTCGCTTCGCTACATGACATCCAGTTGTTCTGGACTGGGTTTGATAGGTGTTTCAGGGAAACCAACAAAAAAGAAAACACCTGGATCAAATTGTGAAAGTTGGTCTAAAAATGATGTTCAAGATTACCTTTCGTGAGTTCCACACTGAACAATTAATTGCCTACCTAACCTCAGGTAGGTTTCAGGTCAACTTTTTGTTGACTAATGTGTTTAAATTAGGTAGGTATACTACCTATATTAGACATAGATTCTGTCAAAATGGGGGTGTTACAAAACTGATGCGAGACCTATCTATTCTATCCAGGAACTTACTTAACTTTTCGTATGTGTTTTCAGCCAGGTTTCACCCAGTTTCCTTTCTATTCTGGTTTAGGTAGGTTTTTGGTCTGACAAAGCTAGTTTCGCAATCCACACCTGAATGCATATTGTCCATCCTCCAGGGGGCACCATAGCCCATGCTGGTTCGTGCTTCAGTGTCATCGCGACTGAGCCGAACGCCATATAAATAAGAATCAGCGAGAGAGTGAGATCGAGGCAAGTCAGGGTATTGAGAACTGAAGGATGGGGACCTGCAGCAGGATCAGTATCATTCGTCGGTTGCTCCTCACGAAGACCCACACAGGGCTTACCCCGAGCTTCTGACAATAGTACACAACTGGATGCACATTTGAAGTGACAGCCGCAATGGAGACAGGCTTGTCTCAGGGGAGGATAAGGTCATGCAATGAGTGAGGGCGCATTACTTACAGCTCAGGAAGATGTCGACAGACACTGGTGGAGCGAAAAGATGTTGGATAGTTGTCACTGAGTGGACATGCTGTCCCTCCGTGGAAGTTAGAATAACTCCATACATTCCCAACTGATCTCCTGGCACTGAACAGTGAGCGTCAAGTCCATGTAGATGTGAGGGGGAGCAGGGGAGTGGTATGGGGACTGGTGTGTGATTGGGGCCCTCAGCTCTCGACAACCAGCAAGGTCCAATAACAGTGTACAGGTCAGTGCTTCGCTGCTGTAATCCTTAAAGCTTAAGGGTTCCGCAGGCCGCATGCAGCAGGAAGAAAATGATAACATGAGCTAAACTCCCAGGACGCAGGGTACTGTCTCCGCCACGAGGTGCTCGACACTGAAGTGGCATGGTTTGGTTAGGGCTAGGCGATGCTGATACAAAGGAGTTTCATCCGGCATCATGCAAGGTTTCTTCCCCGTCTCACATAAAAATGGTTGTGCAGGGCAAGTGCCAGAGTCTGTGGCATGCTGCAGCTCAAAACCTTATAAACCCAGCTGGCTAAATCAAGTTGGTCGAGCGTAAAGCGACCAAGGCACGGGCCAGAGCCTTACGAAGCTAACAAACGTCCCAACATCGACAAGTCTTCTGCCTAGTCCCAACGTCAGTACACCAGCCTCCCACCCGATTAATTCACTGACCCATTTATTTCCTCGACTGCCACATGTCTGGGATTTCATTGCCTACACAAGGGGATGTTTGTTTTTCAAAATTGGTGGCAAAGTAGCTGTGATAATGACATACTTAACTGCACTTGCAAAGATTTATCTCAGTACCACCAGTCACGGTTGATTTCGGGCACGAGGGGGTCGGTGACGATAGGAAACAGGACACTGCGTTATCCAGTGCTTGGGTGGACACCTGGTTTCCACACCACAACTGGCTGCAACTAGCTGTAGAGAGCTGGGCGAGGCCATTTATAGCTCAGGAGTATAGAAACAGCAAAAAAATGTATGTTACTATCGATAATACGTATCTTGAGTAAAGAATGTGAGAGAGAGAAGGATGGGTGGGGTACACGAGGGCTCGCAACAGCCCCTATTTATACCCTACTAATCACTCTAAGTCATATGCATTTCTGAGTCCGTGCATACTGCACATTTACACTGACTCAATTATGTATCTAGAACATTCCAGTCGATTTCATTATAATCCAGTATGCACATGCTCTACACTCCTCCTGAGTGACTAAGAAGTGTATGTACCACTAGCGACCAAGACTTATTCGTAGAATTAGATTAAGGTATACATTCGATACATTCAGACATTCAACCATTCATTTGTTACTTCGATGTGTTTATTATAACTTCAATCAGCGTAGCCAATTTTGGTCCTCCATTTCAGTAATCGCATTGAGCGATTCACCCATGATCAGATACAAAGTAGCAGCTAGCACGACATGCTTGGTTCCAATCGAAGCCGAGGTGGTGCAAGATATTTTTGGAGATTATGCGTTTGGCCTCTTTCCAGGGCCATCCGAGAAGCCGGAAAACCCATCCTTTTCAAGTGCAGTCTTCCCTATCACGGGGTACATAGGGAGTCGTATGCGTCTACCACCAAGGGCAGGAGGGGGCCCTGCAATCACCCATGCTTTCATCATACATGACCTGATGATGGTAATGGGCACAACATTAGTGGACAGTCTTGGTCAGATCAGCTTCAACATTCATGATGGTTTGGTTGTTCCTCGTCCACATGCGCCGATTACTGTGACCAGAGGTGGGCTAGAGCCTTGAGGAGGCATCGTATGGTGTATCTTCATCATTTGAGCTTGATGAGCTTTCCAGGATGTCTTTGTCTGAGCTGGAGGACTCGCTCCCAGTGTCCTGTTTGACACTAGCCTCCAAGCTTGGACCACAAGCGGGAATTCAGCCTCTACAGGTTTATAGGTCATGGGTGGCTGGGGCTTCGACCATCAGAGTGGCTAACACTCACCAGGATTGCCTGTTGGCTCCGAACCCACATATCCAAAGTGACCAAACATGGTGGGGTTGTTGCCTTTGAGGGCGGGTTTTCCATGTTCATGATAGCTACAGCATGGACTGGGCCCATATACCACCCTGGAGTGGAACAAATACTTCCTGACTCTCTTGAGCATGCTCGCCAGAGACTGGGATGCTGCGCGTTCAAACACCACCCACGGTGGTGTGACTGGGTTGATCCCATCCTCCGCGGGGCTGTAGATATAGATGGAGGCATCGGGCATGAGCATGGAGCCATTCAAGAGCTCAACACATGCATCTGTGCATGACAGCAGCTTTTTTTTGCCACAAAGGGTCACACCTCCGAGTGCTTGCTGCAGACTCGGGTGAATATCGGTCAACCACGAGGCAGGCAAGAGGCGTGCTATGTCATATTAATACTGGTCATCCTGAAGATTGCAGTTGATGACGTGGCGTTCCAGTCGAACCTGAGGTTGGGTGAATTTGGTGGCACCAGATCCCTGGTGAGGCTAGTGAGGTGCAAAATGCAAGGCTTACCTGATGTCCTCCAGCTCCACAATGCTTATCTGTTCAATCTCGATGTTCAGTCCCAGCTCTCAACCCTCTAGGTCTCTAACCCTCTGCACTAAACTGCCCACTTGCCCTGTCCTCCATGCACTGGGATTGATTTCCAAGTAGGATCCTGGTGTCAAGTGAGCAGAGTGGTTTGGACAGACAGCAGTGGACGTGTTGTTGGTCTTGACATTGGGCATGTTGTAGGAAGCTGGGATCTGGAAGCATGTCACATGAGATGAGCAATCACAGGGTCCCAATCATATGGTCACAGTTTACTACATTTATTTACTGACTTTTCTTCAACACATGTTTGATGAGCTACATGAATGCTCATGTACTGGTATGGCCTTCAACATTTTTGTTCTCTCTGACCTCTTTTGAGCATTCATGTATCAATGGTTAAACCCCCTTGCCTGCGTAATAGTATACTTAGAATAACTACACACAATCTCTGATATTGGTCACAATGTGCTTAGTATGTGGTTGAGGCGTGCCACACACATAAGAGTGTCCATATTTGGCCAGACATTGCGATGATGTATGTATATACATAAAATTTTGTTCAATTTCCTCTAAGCACAGAATCATTGGTGATTTTGAGCGCTGGCTTAACTGGACATGCAATGCACTCCAGACTTATACACTATTACTGATATTTACCACTGGTTGGAGTGGGGCAGAGACACATGTAAATGAAAGCACAACTATCATTGAATACATCCATGACCCAAACTAACACTAATCCTTGAGCTTCCTGTCCAATGGACATTTAAGCATCTGACCCTGCCCACAGAAGGAACAGCTTATTAGGCCTCAGTGAGGTTCTTGCCTTGTTTTAGGATCTTCAAGCGACGCTGCTTGGCTTGCCAATCTGACCAAGTTGTCCCAGGTAGCTTGCTGCTAAAATCTTCCCTGCTGAGCACTACGAAACTCAGGTTCCCATTCTTCGTTCCCATCGTACAGCAGTTGACAATTACGCTGGGCCGTGTGCTCCTGTATATCCAGCAAGTGACAGGAGAATGGCTGCTCTGAAAACAGGGCATAGAGCAACGACACCAATCTAGCCTGAGTCACGACCACTAACCTGAACCTGCCTCTCCTTCCCGGTGGGGGGCGGGATTCAAGCACCACAGACATCCAACACAGGTCAACCTGGTATGTCAGCACACATTGTTCAAGTGCCTGCAGAACACACAGAAAGGTCATGGCTACTGTTAACGAAACATAACTGGATAGAGTGGTAGTGTGTGGGGAAAGGCTGATGGTGAGTCAGTGCTTGCGCAAAATGTCCTTGCAGCATGCCCCTTGCCTATTCATGCACATCCAGTCTGATTCCTTGCCACCATGGCCACAAGAGTGGGAGCCTAGATTGCAAGACTGTTGCCAAGTCGGTTGGTGTGACAGGCATTCGTAAAACGCAGTGCCAGCGAACTCGACTGAACCAGGTGATGGGGACACTGTGATGTAGCAGGTTGAGCACTGAGCATACTCGACTGATCCAGGTGATAACACACATCGTCATGTAGCAGGTTGAGTTACACCCACAGGCTGAGCCAGGACATCCCACACCACCATCTTTGTTGCTGTAACCAGTGATCCATAATCAGATTGTGCCCTAACCACACTATGCCGCAGCGCTGAAGCTATCACCAGCCAGCCATCCTGTTCCATACTTGACCTGATCTAGGTGATTACATGTGACTGGGACTATTGTCAAGTGGCCAGTCAAGTTATATCCATGGGCCAAGCTTTGTCCAACCACTCTGTTTTCCCACCACTTATGCTCTATCTAATAGTCTCCGTGCACGTACACTCAGATAGCACAGCCAGCCTGGGACTCCTCTTCATTTCATCCTGACACACTCGTTTGCACCCGCAATCACCTTCAAGACACGAAAAGCCGTGTTTCTGCTGCTCAAGTTTTCAAGTACACTGTACATCTTGATGTGGGACATGATGGCAGCTGAATTGTTGACATGCAACATAGTGTGTAGGAGGTGTGAAACTCAGTTGCAGCTGGTTGCAAACCAGAGGTATTTTGTACAGGGTCGAGGGAGAACATTGGCAAGAACAGCACTTGTGGACCCTGATCATGTCAGTGTCACATCAATCAAATTCAGTGCACCAGATTTCTGCCTATCATCGTGATCATTGCAATCTTGAGCATTGTTATAGTTGAGTTCTGATCAACAAGGTGTCACATTCCAGCCAGACTGGCTGAGGACTCATGTGAATAAACAGACTGGGCCATGCGCCTCCACCTCTCTCACATTTCAATCATTCTGTTTATGCTAATGATACAAGTGTTACAAAGTATTTTATTTTACTACTTGTAATGGTACATGCTGATTCATTCAGCTGTTGATTATGAAATATGTGCTTCAGCAAGACAGGGTGATGAAAACAGAGATGTGGGGAGTCAGCACAAGTAGCAACACAGGAATCTGACCAAACAGGGTATGGATAGATCATACGCTACTCGAAAATTAACAACTTGTCTGCACCATCCATCTCATGCATCAGTCCAGTCATCCACCTTCAAGGAAACAAGACTCAAGCACACGAAATGCTGCTCAAGGGATCGATGTGGTGGCTTCCGCCATCCATCTCACACACTCAGTTGAGCTGTAAGTACCTGTGGGAGATAAAACCCAAACGCACAAAACGCTGCTCAAGGGATCAATGTGGTGGCTTACACTGTCTGTTCCGCGGACTCAGTTGAACAAAATTCATGCAAAAAACAAAACTTGACTGAACACACAAAACACCACTCAAGGGATCGATGCAGTGGCTTGCACTGTCTGTTTTGTGCACTCAGTCAAACAAAATTCATGCACAACACAAGACTCAACCGAATGCACAAAACACTGCTTGAGGGATTGATGTGGTGGCTTATGCCATCTCTTGCACACTCAGTCAAGCTGTAAGTACCTGTGGGAGACAACACCTGAGCACACAAAACACTGCTCGAGGGATTGATGCAGCGGCTTGTGCCATATGTTTGGTGCACTTGGTAAGGCCAGGTGGGGATCATGTTGTGTGGTGGTTGTCATGACTTGACACACTTCCCTGAATATATTCAGACTTTTCTCTTTTTTCCCAGTTCCATTACAAGTACTTTTCCAGTCATGTGACCATGGAACAATCTCGACTCGATCATGTGATGTATTTCAACTCCAATGTGATATTGTGTATCATGCTATTTGTATTGGTTTTGCAAATTTTCCATATGACTTACATGTACATCTGTTTGTGCATGGCTGTGTCCTGACTTGTATATAGAGAGGCAAGTCTTGACTGTCAAAGGGCAAGAACTTGACCTCCTGTCTAATAGGAGTGTTATCTGCTCTATCACCTCTGCCTTGAACTTAAAGACTTGGTAGAGCCCGAATGCATGACACTAGGTCAAGTTCTTTCACTCATCACCCTCTTTATTACCTGTCGACCTGACCCTTGACGTTGTCAACAACTCCACTCTCTGGGTGATAGTGCTCATTGTCCTCGCCATTTTCATTATTGGCAAGATCCTTTTGCTGTGCATTAGCACCCTCCTCTGAGCTCCATGTGAAGTATTGAGCCTGTTTGGGCATCTGCCTACCCATTCTTGCTGAGAACCCGCCTGGGAGGCCTGCTGGTCCAGTGAAACATGTGCATGGTGACCCTGTGCATAATAGTCAAAAGCACAGGACACAACACAGTAGCTGGAGAGTACCAGTCACTGTAGGAATCCAGGGTACAGAATCCAAGTGCCAGTGTTACTACGCACTTCTAGTGAGTGACCCAAAAACTACTGACGCGTACCTTTGGATCTAAGGTACTTGACAGGTGCCTTCCTAGTGCCAGAGGCACCTGAAGTTCAGTTCAGGCTGGGTTCATTGTGGCTCTGGAAGTGATGACATTAATTTGATAGTACCCAGAGCACTTGATCTGGCGGCAAGAATCCAAGTCAAGGTACACATTATATAGGGTGGTGGCAGCCAGTAGGTTGAGAAAGGCACAGTTGATTTGGTGCCGGAAACCACAGTTGCTTGGCACTTTGACACAGGAACAGGGGTTTGTGGCTCTCACTGCCTGTGCTCAAGCCCCAACTGATCTTGAATGTATGTATTTTCAATAAGTGTGTTCTCCGTGCCCTAACCTCTTACTGATCTTTCACCATTGTTCAACACATGCAGTGCGCATGTTGAGTGCTTCTGCTGTCACTTCCCTGAGACCCTCCCAGTGAGTGACTATTATTGTTCCCAGCTGACTGACCTCATATTCTCCCTTCACAGACTGACCCTGACCGTAATTATATTTGTTCACCCATATCCTTGCCCCAACACCCTGCGACATCTCCTCATGATCACCACACATGTGGTTGTGGCGCTTTGCCCAAGCATCGCAGTTTCCACCGAGCTCCCTCTCTCAACATCCCCTGTTTCCCACCCCCCACCTCTCACCTCTTCTCTTATATGTCCCAAACAACTCCACCTCCCTCAGACCTGGATATGCCTGTAGTGCCTCGGTCCCTCAAATTCACATTTTGTCTCCAGCCAAGAGAGGCATGCCTGGGAGGAATTACAACATGAAGAAGGTACTTTGGTTAGACCCTGTCAACTACGGGCTACTCATAGTAAGTTCATGCTCATATAGAATGCCTGCTAACATGTATTTTAGTCAGACATGACCAAGCTCACTATCAAGTCCAGGCTTAACATGGCAGGGCAGCTTAGGCTGCAGAGTGTGGCTCAAATTCTTGAGGCTGAACGAAGGGTGTGTAACTACCTAACTTAGCCTTGGCCGGCACTCTGATGTGTGGTAATGTAATGTATATATATACGAGTAGTATACATGTTCCTGACACGGCAGACTGACTTTGGTTTGGGGAAAACAGGGAGAACCCAAATGGGAGCAGCCAGGGCCAGCCCGACTGAGCAAGCTCCCCTGCTTGGGTGGGCAGCCAGTACTGCTGGTCGGGATGATGCATATGTAAGGGCGGGAGGGGGGACAAAAAGGAAAGAGGGAATAGTGGGAGCATAGGCTGGGCCTGAGGCCTGGTATAGTATATCTATAGGCATGTATCTTGCCAAGCTCGGATAGGGGGGAAGATGGGGAGAGTAGGCGTGGGCATGAGTTGAGTCTCAGAGGGAGAGAGGAAGAGAGGTGTGACACAGGCACGCAGACGCTGGCCCTTTAGTATGAGTGCAGAGCTGACAAATCTGTGACGTTGCACCGAAGGTGCAGCCAAGTATTTGGCCTGTTTCCTCCTCGGGCTGCAGCACATGCCAACACTATCAAGCTCCATCCATGCTAATGTTACCCTCAGGCTTGAGATTTATACCCTGGGTTCACAATATTCTCCACTTGTGGAAGCTGGCCAGTCAATGCTCTCTGCAAAATCATCTTGAAGGTCTTGTCAGAGAATGCGTATCAGGCTGTGCACCTGGCCCAAAGAGCTGAGCATATCCTGGCAGAGTGTCGGGCAAGGGTTCTGGTGGCCACTCTGTCCTGAGTTGTACCTCCACCTGCCTCTCCAGTCATCTTTGACCTTGCAAGCTTGCCTCAGGTAATGCTGGGTTCTTGCTGGAGACCCTGCTCAGAATCCCCCTTGCTTTCCAGCCTGTGGTCTCGCTCATGATGCTATATCAACTCCCTAGTGTACCTCCATCCCCACTTGCGCTCTTGTGTGCACCTTGCTTCATGCTCTTACTCACTCCAACCTACACTCAATCTCGGATGATGACAGTGAATGTGACCCCACCTAAGTGTCCATTCCTCACCCGAAAAGGCTGGAACCTTCGGATGACGATAAAGCTGGCCATAGAAGGGGAGGTCATGGTAAAAGGGAGGAAGGTGGCAGGGTGCACCAGAACCTGGTAAGTCAAGGATGCAAATGTTCTCTTGAAGAACAATCATTTCAGTCTCGTCATCATGCATGCAGTCCCCCTCCAGTGTGAGCTAGTTGATGCATCTATCAATAGCAGATTGACCAATGATGAATCAACTAACTTGGAATAGGAGGGCCCACGCACACCCATATTGCACCCTATGATTTTCTTCCCATTTTTTTTCACTCCCTCCCATTCTCATGACTGAGAGCTGTGTACAGACACTCCCTGCTGCAAACATAGTTTTTTTATCTACCATGCAGTATGCAGCCCCATTAGCTCTATGATCACATGATCAATTGGTGAGTTTCATTGCAATTCGACTTCAGCACTCCCCCACCTTTCTAGTTGTCATGTATTGGAGACCCTCCATGTTCACTAGCCTTGAGCACCCCATACTTCCCCCCATTTCCCACCCAGAGCTGTCGCTTGTGCTCATCTCGAATCTGTCATTGACAGAGGCGACCACTACTGAGGACTCGGCCAAGCTCCAGGCCCTATATGTCTTGTCGCCAATCCCCTCCCCCATCCCCCTGAGGTTTCCCCCGATGTCAACTGCAACAGACAACACCCTGATGTCTGCAGCCAAGGCCATGCTGTGCATGGACCAACAACCTCAAGAGCAAGTGGGAAGTGCCACAGCGTGCATGAGGAGCAGATGCTCGATCCACTGGCAGGTCCTCCACCTCTGGCACCTTCCCTGCCAGATTCCGCACCTCATATCCCCAGCTGAATTTGTCCCACTCGTATTCATACTCTCAGCAGTACCATCTCGCCTTGAGCTACCTCGAGTGGGTCCTCAATATCAAGTCTGAGGACCTGTGCAACTTTGAGGCAATGGTCCAAAAGGAGTATGGCTCTGCCTTGCCTGCCCCCACCCTGGTCACCATTCCAATCCCAAGGCAGCCTGTCGAGCTGAGGAAACAGCCTGCAGCTGACTGTGCCAACACGAACCCCTACCCTCCCCAGTCTCCACTCCTGCCTCACTCCCCACCCTTGCACTTCAACTCCACCTCACGCACACCCTCAACATGCCAAACACCACCGTCAGCTGACCTGGTCAGGGTACCCGCCAAGGATGTTGTGCCCATTGAGCAGAGTTTGCATACGCTGCACCCAGAGTGTGGTAGTTCCATGTCTCAGCATTCATTCTACCTCTGCGTTTCCCTGCAGCATTGGTGAATGTGCCGGGCCACCTTCCCACATGCTGCCTCTGCTGCATCTCAACCAACCACTGCAACTTTCATAGCATTTTGATATCTCTGCAATCTTGCATTCCTACATGCTTGTAAATACACAATTTTGCTGAATATATGCTAGCATATGACTAATGTTAGTTGGAAGTAAATACACAAATTTGGTGAATATACACTATGCTAAGATTATGCTTGTTGGAACCTGGCTGCCGTTCCCAAGTTGAGGTACCCGCACTAAGTGTGACAGGCACTTCACAGAGGTATGTGAGTGACAGCTTTTCACATTCTTTTTATTTACCCACACACTCATCTGTATTAGTCCCATTTGAGGATCAACTAGTTTCTTTTCATCCCCACCTTTTATTGGCCATCCCCCATTTGAGGTGCTTACTTCCCACCCCCCTCTGTGCCCCCGAGTCCTTGCTCTACTTGTTGCCTATGATGTTTACTCTGAACCCATCTGGACTCCACTGAGCCAGCCTGCTCAAGCCTCAACAGTTCAACAGGCCCCCACTTCTGCTAGAGAACCCAGGGGCCAACTACTATGAAAGCACACTGACATCACATTCAAGCTCAGCTCACAATCCAAGGGTACACCTGGGAAGGGCCAGTTCAACCTGAGGACTGTGTTCGAACTGGGTGCTACAGATTACCTATCAGTTTTGGTACATGATGTGTCATGACCTCGGTCACTCCCACTCTTTTTCCTTATTTTACAGATTTATTTTAGTACATATATGTACATTCTTTGGGTCACACGACCATAGCCACCCAGCCACAAATGACTGGGATCATCTTTACGACCCTGTTCAGAAGACTTCTTGAATTGATGATTGCCTTGTCACATGACATCTCCTGTTTTTGTCATCCTTTGTTCCTCTCTTCCTTTGTTGCCCGTATTAGGAAAGCTTCCTCGATTGATGTTTCTCCATAGTTTCTCCTTTTAGAATGTGATGGAATCATCTTAGAGATTTTCCTTTGTACTGATGGACCAATCATGCCACTCCAAGTGTTCTCCCTTGTAGTTTTCGCGTGTAACTGATGATCCTGTCAATAGTATATAAAGGCCTTGGATTGCGTCCTGGACAAGCCAGAATGCAATCTCCTAGTCCCCTTCCCCCACTTCATTACTACCCAGAGGGTTAGCCTAAGACATATGGTGCCTTTTGGTCTTTGGTGTAGCCCACCAGTACAACCTTCCCTTACCCCTCCCTCTGTGAGCTAAGGTCCAACCAGTGGGTTGTGACATGATGTCCATATCCCACTCACCAGGGTTACTAACCCCTTTCCTACAGGATGGCGTATGCCAACTTTGCATCCTTGGCTGGCTTGACATGACAAAGTCAATCAAGTTTCAAAATGGGCCACTGCTTCACATGGTCTGCAACATGGTATGTAATGATTAAAGCATTTATTCTGACCTCTAACATTATCTGCAGGTTTTAGAAACCTTCCCAGGATTCCAGGAGTGTGACAACCCAAAATGGCCAATCAAGGTGTTCATCTATGTTGTCTTAAAAGGCTCTGCTGAAAAGGCCAAGAAACTTCAGAAGCCTCAAGCCACTCCAGCTTCAGCTCTGACTGGGGAGGAGCAGGCAGCTTGGCGGGATTTACGTTGGGAGGTGCAATGAAAAGCCGCCCTTGTGTGACACAAGACTCACAGAGCTGCTGCGATCCAGGCTGAAGCTGAAGGCAGTCCCAAGACCCTCAATGTTGACAACGTTGATGAGGTCAATACTGTCACTGGAAACATCTCTGAGTTACAGATTGAACCAGGTATGTTCACATTCATGTATTATATACATCATTAATGTTTAACTTCAGGTGTGGTGCATGCCCAGGCCCCCATAGAACCTCCTGCTGGTGCTGCTCATACTCGTCCCACCACTCTTACTCCCACCCATACCCCTGAATCAGAAGCTGAACCAGTCATGGTGTCTGCTGACCTCCCAGCTCATCCCCCCACTCCTGTTCGCGCTGCCCCTTGTTGTGCTGCCACCCCACTTGACCCTGCCCCTCCTACTGAGCCTACCCCTCCAATGACTTGTGCTCCCATTTGCCCGACTCCTCGTGTTCCCCCTACTGTCCCAGCTGAACCCGTCCCTCCTGTTGCCAAGCTTGCCCACTGTAGGAATTCAGGAAACTTCCACAGTACTTCTGGGCTTCTACATTTAGTGCAACAGGAACGATGTGTAGGTACCAACCCAGTTCTGATAGAACCCTGTTGTTGTGTGACGCGAAACACAAGGAAGTATGATAATGTAGTACCTTTGGTACTACATGACCAAATAAGTACCATCCATAGTTCAGCTTGCACTATAAACAACCGATGCACTACTTGGAACTTCAAGTAGGTACTCTCCCAAACTCATTTCAAGTGCCATTGGTACGACAAGTTGGTACTTATCGTACTATAAATGGGTCCTTCGTGTACCATTTTGGGGTACTTTTTGTAGTACTATTAACTCTTATGTTTCATGCTTGTTGGGTAGTTATTTTGTATTCGTTAGGGGTCATGAGGAGAAAAAAATTATACAAAAAATGTATCAGCGGCAAGAGGAAAAGATAAAGACTGTCCGTTGAGTATGCATGCTGCCTTCCTACTTAGCCTTCTTACTTGCAGTCTTAGCTGTGTTCTTCTTAGCAGTTCCAGTCTTGGTCATATGCTTCGCGTCACCTGCATTAGCCTTGCCTTTCTTGGTTGTAGCCTTAGTCGTTGCAGTTGCAGTTGCAGTCTCAGCCTTAGCTTTCAACTTGCCACCAGGAGTGGCTCTTGCCTTAGCCTGCAATGAGCATATATTGATAGTTACCTTCACTTGGGAAGGTAATATCTTACCTGCTTCTTTTTTCTGCCCTGCCCCCTTTTCGTACCAGCTGGCTCTTCCTCTGCTTCTTCCTCCGTGAGATCAGACTCGGTCTCAGTCTCAGGCTCAGGCTTCTTCTTTGCCTTGGATCTGGTTTGTGCCTTCTGTTTGACCTGGGGAGCGAGAACCTGATCATTGGTCATGAAAGCAGGAAGGCAGTTCATGGACTCAGGGTCGAGGTCTTTGATGATCTTGTGGATGGCGTTGCCATCAGCAGATTTGTGAGCACCAGCAGGATTGCAGGCAGGGGTGGAGGTTGGAATGGTAGTTGAAACAGTGGCAGCAGTGGCAGCAGGTGGATGAGAACTTGCACAATTCGTAGGGACTGAAGCAGAGGTAGTGGTGGCAGTGGGAGTGTGAGAGCCAGCATGAGTGGTACAAAGACCTGGAGTGGGGGTAGGGGCAACGGCGGCATTTGGGTTCTCGGCAGGCAGGGCACAAGTAGGGATGGCAGCATGATTAGGGGTAGGGGTGGGGGGCATCTTAGGGTGAGGACGAGAGGCAGCTGGGGCAGGTGTAGGAACAGCATTGGGGGCAGGTTTGTTATGAGCACCTGGGGTGGTGCCTTGTCCATGGCCATGGTGGTCAGCCTGGGTGAGAACAGGAGCAGAAGGGGGAACAGGCAGCATGGACTCCGTCACCTCCATGTCCTTGTTGGTGCTGCCTTCATCATTGTCGTTGTCGTCGCTGTTGCCATCGCTGTTGCCATTGCCATCGCTGTCACTGTCACCATCGCCTTTGCCATCGTTGTTGTCAGCATCAGTGTCTCCATCATCATCATTCTCATGAGCATCTGGGAAATATGATAATTTAATAAGTTTGTGTGAGACAAATGAATTCAGCTTACCATCTTGAATTGACATCATGGTCATGTTGTGTGCGAGCATCTTCATGAGATCTTTGTCTTCAGTGCAGGCAACCTTGGGCCCTGTTCCTCCATTTGCTGGCACCAGCCCTGGTGCTGCCCCCACTGGTGTGGGTATTTTCTTTTTCTCTGCCTCCCTGTCTCTCTGGACCTTATTGAGTGTGCATTTCATTACTTGGGACGAGCTCTTCAGGACAATGAGGAAGGCATTGATCGGCCAGTATTGGTCATCAAAGTTGTGGAACTCAGGGAAGGCCTTCAAGAGCTGGTGAATTGATGTTAGATTGATATAATAAATAAAGTTAATCACTTACCTTGTCCTGAACACATGTGAGCTTGTTAGATGGTTGTTTTACATAAGGTTTTGTCATGTCCATGTGGCACCGAATGCAACTGTGTTTAGTGACGTGCTGCAGCCGAAGGTTAGTTCTGTGCTTATCAAAAACACAGGGTTTATATGTACTTTTATGAGCTTGTACAGGGACCTCTCAAGTCCGAGCACGTTTTGCACATTATACCCGTTCTTCCTGCCCCTCCCGGCTGTGCCTGGAGGCTTATCACTGAGCTTGAAGGTAATGTGCTCCTGGTGAGTGGCCTCGGAATCAACTGGTTCCACCTCCGATTGGGGAGCTGTGGGACCTGGACTGGCACCAGCCATTGCTGCAAAGGCGCAGAACATGGTTTTGAAGTTAGCCGGGGGCAGGGGAGCAAGCGCTGGTGCTGCAGGTGCTTTACCTTGGCCTGGGTCAGCGTATGCAAACCGCTTGACAAAAAAAAAGATACCTGGAGCAGTGCCAGAGCAAGCAGTGGCTAGAGTGCAACATGGTGGTTGTTAGTCAGCGTGAGCTAGCTGAGAGCTCGAAATGACCTACCGAAACTGGTGAGCTGTTGTACAAACATGAGCATATCTGGGGAAATGTAGCCATGATACGAGATATGAACAAGTTAAGGTGGATGTTGGAAGGGAAGTGAGAGAAGCGAAAAAAACAAAAGGGTGCCTGCCTTTAAGGCAGGCGGCAGACTACAATGACACTAATATAGTACAAATCTGAGGGAATGAAGCCTTTTGAATCAAATTGGCTTTTACCATTTTGGTATGTAGAACTGCCGTGTCACAATGCATGGTTTACGGGGATGCATATATTTGTATTTTTTTTACAAGGACAAGACAGGGCATTCCAGAGCACAAGTGGAGTCGAGTGTGTACATGTTGGAACAATTATGCACCGTAGCCGAGCACTTGAAGTGACCAAGAGTGAGGGAGCAAAGCGAGCAGAGTGGGGATGCTGCCACACACAAGCCAAGCCACACACCTGACCCATGAACGGTCATCTCCAGAACAATGTTGGCGGAAATTTAATGAATGGCATGCGCCAGTGAGCAAGGAGGCCAGCTGGGGACAATAAGTGTTCGCTCACTGAGGCACGTCTTCTGCTGAGATGACACATATGGGCATCTGGGAAGCTTGCCCTGTGCTCGGGGCATGTGTTGTATGTGCTACAAACAATAGAAAAGAGTTAGGGTGGGGCATGAAGCATGGGTGGGATACGTGCATTAGTACATATTTTGGGCAGCAGGCTGAGGTGTGGAGGAGAGGCAGAAGGCACTGGTGGGTCACGTGCCCAGGTCAACACTGCCACCTTCCTTGATGTTAAAATGACTCCGGGGATTCCTGACGATACACTCACCTCATGACATGGACGAATCCTCCAACTACAGCTACGACTCAGAAGGCTGTGCTGAGCCAGCATACAGCTGCCCCTGCTGCTCCCAGAAGCTGAGCCAATGCCAGATCAACTGGCACCTTGATGAGCTTGTCGACCAGATTGTCTCGTCCTCGTTGGATGCTGAAATGAGTGACAACGAAGGCTCCAATGCTGGTGACCTTTCCATGGCCACTGATGACCCTGGCCCTGGCAGTGTTGAAGACTTGAATGTTGGCGATAATGTCGGCAGAGACCAAGGTACATACCCTCCACCTTCAACATATCTGCTAACAAAATCTCAGTTTATTCCTCAGTCCCAGGAGCAGGTGCCCATCAACATTCTGAATTATGTCGACCCTGTGATTCTCCCATTGCTCAGTAAGTCATTTAATATTATATATTATGCCTGTACTAACATTTACATCCAGCACAGATGTATCAGCTGCTCTGGAATCCTCCCATCATGATCAACAATTGGGTGGATCCTGACAGGGATGAGGTGTCTGAGGCCGATGACAAGGCATCTGAGGCTGACGATGAGGGATCTATCATTCACAACGAGGCCCCGGCGTACGTGGAACAAGAGGCGCCCCCTGGACTTGATCCTGACGATGAAGCCAATCTTGCCAACAACAAGCTCCACATTTTGTTTGATGAAAACATGGAGGACGTGGAGGATCATGAATGGATTGAGCTATGTAAGTTTGTGTATATATTACTTATTAACATACTAACTTTATCCATTAGACTCGCGTGTCTTGTCCCAGAAGGATCAGAAGACACTTGAGCTTTTCATAACTCGCCTGTGCACTCATTTCTCATGTGAAACTTGGGACGATCTTTGCCTTGGTGTCTGTCAGGAGCACGTGATCCCCTCCAAATTTGTCTCTTGGCATCGTCTTTGCATGCTCTCGGGCCTTGAGACTCGTGCCTATGATTGCACCAGTACATGCCTGTGGGACAGAGCGACGTGTCTTCCGTTACACCCCCCTCATTCCCCAGCTCTGCAGTCTCTTTCAGAGTGCTTCCATCCATGTCTGCCAACCTTTGATATCAAGCCAATTTCAAGCAGGAACGTGAGCCCAACATTGTGAAGGATGTTTTTGATGGGGAGAATTATTGGAAGCTCCTGGAAACTCGTGTTAACACAGCTGGCGAGTACTGTTTCTTCAGTAACCCTGAGGATATTGCAAAGTGGATTGTTGACTGACAGGTTTCGACTTTTTAAGTGGGAATACCATGGGAAGTCAACTGCCTGGCCAATCCTGTTTCTCAACTACAACCTCCCCCCCAATATTTGTATGCATCTTGAACATGTTTTGTGTGTCGGCATTGTCCCTGGACCCAAACAGTGTAAGGATTTGAATTCATATTTCGTCCCAGCAATCAAAGAACTGCTAGAACTGGAATGCAGGATCGATTGCAGCGGGCTCACCCACAAGGGCAACACCTACTACTTTGTGTTACATGCCTTCATCATTATTTTCAGCAATATCCTGGCTCTCACAAGGTTGCTTTTATTGAAGGGACACAATGGGCTCATGCCCTGTCACACATGCTACATCCAGGGCATGCGTTGTGGTGATATTAAAGTGTATTACATCCCTCTGAAGCACCCCAGGGCTCAGTCCACTTACCCACTCGACAAGCTTCCCATGTGAACACGGCCACTCTTCGACGTTCACTATGCCAAGATTGAAATAGTCAACCAGACCAAGGCAGCACGTGAGCAATACAAGGAGGACACCAGGGTTGTTGGGTGATCGATCCTCACATGACTACAGTCGATTGACCTACCCTCAAGCGCACCCTACGATATTATGCACCTGTTATTCGAAAACCTGGTGCCAAATATGGTTTGTCATTGGACCAGGACTTTCAAGAGCCTGGATCAGGGCACAGAAAACTACGAGTTAGAGGAGGGGGAGTGGGAACGGATTGGTGAGCTAACCATACAAGCTACCAAGATGATCCCCTCTGTCATGACTTGTGAAAATGGTCATGACGGATAGCTAGAATTATTCTACGATTTACGGTACTTTGCCCGAAGGAGAATAAACCACTTATAAGGTCACGTGGCCTAAGCGCCATGCTTGGTCAGCTGACAGGTGAGCTTTACACTCTTGGTGCCTAACTGTCACCTGTCACCTGACTAAGCATGTCATGTGATCCTCGGATGAAGAAGCGGCTCCTATAAGATTCGAAGCCACACAAACATCACCTGTTACTTACCTAAGGCCTTACTAACACCATCTCCCTTCACCTAACAGTACACAGCGTTGTTTGGACAAGATCACGTGACCAAACAACAAACAACAAGATCACCTGACGATCCTCGAGTGCCGAGGTCAGGTGACTATCAAACGACCAATGGGAGGGACTTAGGAGTGCTGCGGACTGCACAGCAAGTGACTCATGGCTTTAGCATGTATATAAAGAGAGGTGAAGCCAACTGGTGGCTCCAGTTTGCTTTACCTCGTCCACCACCAGTAAACTACAGACGGAATAAGACAATAGACTGGATATTGCATCCACACCAATAGATAGCATAGACAGTATAAGACGCACTTATACGGGTACACATCAGTACAAGACGCACTTGTACGGATATACGGAACGCCACTACATGGGTAACTGACAGTACGAGACACACTCGTACGGGTACACAACAGTAGAGAAATAGCTCACGACACCCTCCATGTTTGTAGGCCCGCTCCCCGACATCATGCAAGACAGGAGGCTGTACAAGGCCAAGGCATATTTGTTTTGGATTCAATATATCGCGCCCATTGTCCTCAAAGACAAGATACTAGATAAGTACTACAGGTAAGTTCTTTAATCGTCAGCCCTTTTCTGTATTACTCACGATATTATCCTAGGCACCTAACCCTGTTGCATGAGATAATCATGCACTGTCTCCTATTCCAGATTACGTCTGCCCAAATTGATGAGCTTCAAATGTGGATTAACAATTGGGTAACCAACTATGAAAAGTAAGCCCCATATCTTAAGTTCACTTATATTGATATTGGTAACTTTGTAGGTACTACTATCAATACAACCTGGCACGCATTTCTGCATGCCCCATCACAATTTCACACCCTACTACATATGCCATATTACCTGAGGTGGACCAGCCCACTTTGGGGCTCATGGGCCTTCGTCATGGCACAATTCTGCAGTTACTTGCTACCAGCCATCAAGAATTGTGTTCAGCCTTATGAACACCTCGATACTTTCGTCCAGCGAAGTGCACAGATGCACATCATGTCTCAGGTATATGACTTACCGACATCTACGAGACTGCACATCAAGTACAAATGGATGCATGGCATGCAGATGTTGTCTTGTGAGACAGTGCACCTGCCATGTGAGTGAAATGTTACTTGTGTATTCATTTTATTACCTAACCTGACGGCATACCTATTTAGTCACAACGATTGTACTTGGAACACCTGTCACAAAGTGTCCCCCTATGACCCAGCAGCTAAGGTGTTTGTTTACTAGATACTTCTGCCCCACTTGCCCAGGACTGTCGGCATGTGAACTCAAAGAACAGCTCCATCCTGACTCTCTTATCCATTATGTCCGATTCTGCATCACTGGCGATGGCGATCGCATATGTGCTGGAACTCTCATCGATAACAATCTGGCCGCACGTGGCAACTCATTCATAAAAGTACGCTGTATTCTACCTGCTTATTTGCGGACATGATTTAACCCACCTTGTATCAGTATGATCTTCTCCCTGACCGTAATGCCACCTACTGAAATTTAGCTCATTCCCCATATTGACATGTATGTTACGGTCGACTAAAAGACATATATTATATCGAGTTTACCGCACTGTAAGTGTAGTCTTGCTGATTGCCAAACATTATATTCACACCTTACCAGCAATGACATCTGAACGCCATACATCCTCCTTTCTGTGCAGGAGTGTAACACTGATGGCAGTGATGCAGTGCTGCCTGCAAACCCCATTGCATGTACAACCGGTTAGCGAATCCAGAGCTCATACACATCAACACTGTAGTCACCATAGTTGGGAGGATCCACATAGGCAACATGTGGGTGATAATCAATCAGAGCAGGGGGAATGTACGAACACAGTTCATTGATGAGGAGGGGAATGTACGAACACAGTTCATTGATGAGGAGGGGAATGATGATTACAAATAATACACTCTGTATTCTGTGTCCTACACTGCGCATATACTATCATTTTTTTACTGTAAGTTACATCTTGTTCGGAGCACTATTTGGCAAACTTCAAAGTAGTTTGTGCCTGCCAGACTACACTGAAGTACCCACAGAACCGAGCCCAGACCGAGCCCAGGCACTGCAGCAGAACCTAAAAAAGGTTTAAGTTCCATCAAAACAGTGGAACCTAGCAGTAGTTCAGGTGGCACATCCTGGAACCCCCAAGAAGTGCATTGAGTAGTCCTGAACACAGGTCAGGTTCCCTGGATTCCTACAGTGGCCCCTCCTGCCACTGAGCGTACTGAGTCTGTGACTAGCCCCCCAGCCAGCAATACTTCCACCCACCCTGCTGGCCAGCCTTTCAGTGGCTCATTGGCTGTTGTTGGATGCTCCCAGGTGGTACTCTCTCTAGTTGACAGCGTGTTCTTGAGCCTTGGTACTCCCAACAACAATGATGATGAGCTTAGCAACCTCCCTACTGACACTGAGTCCCAGGCTGTTGCTAAGGGTAAAGGCAAGGCCAAGGTTGCAGATATTAAGGGTGCCAAAGGTGGCAAGGCTAGTGGGGACGGTGGTGCGACTGGCAGGAAGGGAGTTGGCAAGGGAACCAAGAAAGCGGTAAGCCCCCAGCTCGACCTGCCAGCTGACTCACTTGCTCACACACATAATATAGGCTGCTGCCAGCAAGCCTGTCCCAGCAGTGGTTGCCAGGCCTCGGTGCAACACTAACAAGCAGGTAAAGTAGCAAGAACTATGGATTAACAAGTGTTTTCTAATACATATATGTTTCAGTCCTTGAAGTTTATGGCTGCATTGGTGCAAGGTATAGCTCATTTGCTCTTGTTTCCGCATTGTCTATATTTTTTGTACTGGTTCTATACAAATCTCATTACGATGGCTCCAAAAAATACCTAGACAAAAAGTAAGAAAAGTACATTGAAAAAAGTAAGAAAAACACTACAAAAAAGTAAGAGAGGCACCACAAGAACGTGAGAGAAGCACTGACCTGAAGTGCCAAACACACTCAAACAGGGAAGCGATGACACTTGTTAAAGTGCCCAAGCCACTCCCCAGGGGTCCTTCAGTTACTCAGCTTTGGTCGAGTATAACTTGGGTGGTGTGCCGGAGTCACTTTGTCAAAGTTGTGGCTCTACTAAGAAGGAGTTTCTTTCTCACCCAGCAAAGTCATTATAGCGCTACCCTGAAGTGACAGCAGCACCTAAAACAACATCTTAGTGCCTCTGGCACTTCAGACCACTTAGGGGTCAACTCATCAGGTGTTTGAGCTGTCACTCAAGTGAAAGTTCCTTCATCACTACTGTCAAGTTTGCCAGGTACCATCCTTAGTTTGTTTGGAACCACCTGTTAGTTTGTTTGGTACATCTCTCAAGTGAGGATCACACTAACATAGCGTGACTGTCAGCACTAAGATTGAGTACCCCGAATGCCTACAGTGGGTGCCTTGTGTGGCAATCACCTACCCTTGTTGCTTGAAAAAGCAACCTTAGTCTGCAAACCAACCACTCGACAAAAACATGGTCCAGATCACACCCACCCAAGGCTGCTGACTGTTGACTAGTGGTGTTACAACGCTAGTTGGGGAGCAAAGGATTAGCTGCATAAGTAGAGCTCTCATTATAGATCCTTGGCATGTTACCAACGGCCAAATAAAAGGAATTTCCCTTATCTTGAACATCTCCTACGAACTAAGCCTAGGCCCATTCACAGAGCCTCAAGACCTTGCACTGCCACTACCAGACCCCATCCTTTTTTCTGTGTATCACACACCATCCACAGCAAGTAACCATTATTGTCGCATATCAGATCTGTGCTCAATCTGAAATTTATACTACCACAACATGATGAGACCACCAGGTGCTCGCTCTGTTGCTGGTTCTATGAAACCAATACTAGCATCTTACTGAACAAAGAGGAGGACCTATTATGGGAGGCCAGACATATATTTTTCAAAAGCACCCAGATAGTCCAAACTAAAAAAACATTATCGCAAGACCAGATCTTACGACCCCAACCATTTTGTCTCAGAAGTAGAAGCAGGCAACTGTTGAATTTGCTTCAAAACTCCTGAATCCCCTGGACCAAAGTGCCCATATTGCCCTTGGGCCCAAAAAACCTTTTTTACTGAACAAGTCCCATCATTGTAATGCCTTACAGGACATTTAGATCCCACTTTCTCTTTCCACAACATGTACCTCCTGGAAAGAGGAACTCACCCGATAGAGGGCCTATCAGATCAATCTTACCTGCTGCTCAGTTGGTCTTGGGACAGTGGTACAGCTGGGTGCAGTTATACATCCAGGATATAGAACATATCCTGACAGACTTCTATCCGTTTTGTGATGGACTTAGTGCCAACAAATTCCAGCTGTCGTTTGGCTTAAACTAATGAGAACTTGCTTCCTCCCCTCCTCCCTATTCACCTTTAGATCACTGGCCTCCAACCTTTTCGGCCACCCTACAACGAAGGGACCTGCACCTGCTACACTGATATCTTCCCTGATGTCCTACAGATACGCGGATGATGACTCCCAGACAGGACCCTCCTCCAACAGGCATTGCCGCTGACCCATCAGGTGTGATCTGTCTTCTGAAGAAAGAATCAAGTGGCTATGCAGACAAATGGAGAACATGGGGCATTCAGCACCTGGGGACTTGGCTGCTGTACTAAATACACTCAATATGAACAACACTACCACCACCAACATGCTTTCAAACTTGGTGAATCAATTAAACCAACAAAAGGAGTTACTACTGGCTGAAATAAACAACCTCAGTAATGCCATTACAGTGCTACAAGCAGCACCTCAGCCAGTCCCAGCTCCAGCTCAACCTGCAGCACAGACCACCAGAGGGATGCAAAGCCAGGTCAAGCTCAACAAACCTGATAAATATGACAGAACCAAACATGATGAGACTTTCAAGTTTGAAGTAGCATGCAAACTGTACCTCCATACAGGATTCCCAAATCCACTGCAGACGAAAAAATCACCTCTGTCTCCTCATATTTTATGGGAACAGTACAGACCTGGATCCAGTTGTACTGGGAGTGGGAAGTCAAAAGCAACACCAATGTCCCTTGGTTACATGATGAAACCCTCTTCTGGATGGAGTTTGATGCACAATATGGCATGGCAAACCAGAAAGAGGAATATTGCCAAAAGCTACAAAAACTGTGCCAAGGCCATAAGTCAGTACAGGACTACCTCACGGAGTTCCAAACTTACTCAGTCATACTGGGCTACAACTCCAAAGCCATCCATGACATGTTCTACAATGGACTCATGGAGGAAATCAAAACCAGTATGGTGCACCAAAACTTTACACCCAACATGTCCACCTTCACCACAGTGTAAGTGCAATGACCTAAAATTTAGTATGTAGTGCCTCTATTTTGAGTGGTAGTCTCCTTTCAACATGATTTTTCTGAAAAATCACTAGGTTGATCTTGGATTTTTGGGTCTTCCAACAACCCAAAAGGAGACACCAACCTTTTTCAACATGAATTGACCGAAAAAATTACATTTGTATGAAATGCCTTCTGTCCATTTTTCTCACAAAATTGCTATCTGAGTACATAAATTTAGTGAGAACCACATCTCTTGAAATTTTGCTCAAACATTCCAAAATTTGGTGTTTTTGTCTCCCACAGTGCACACAGGTAGTCAAACGTGCCTTGACAATCGACCCACACCATAGACAAGAAAACCCCATCCACCAGTTCAGGAAGTAGCTCCTGTGCATCTAACCAACCTGTTGCATCAGGCAACCACACCCAACAGGAAAGGTTTAACACTAATGATCAGGTGTACTTGCCATCCTGGAAAGTTTGGAGAAATTGTCACATGCTCACCAATATGTGACCACCACCTCCTGACCATGACCAGCACTCAGGGACCTGAGCTTTCTGAGGCCAAATGTGGCCAAATTCTTGCCCTGCATGATGAAGGCCTCATCTACCAGACAATAGCAGACAAAGAGGGGGTCTCTGTCATCTGTTGGCAAACCATTCAGCGATTCAAGAAATACAAGTCTTATTCATCTTGCCCATAATCTGGTCGTCCCCAGGCCACTGTGTCACCACAAACTGAGTGCATGATACTACGCACCATCAAGAGTAACCAATTAGGCTCCAGCCCTTCAAAGTAATCCTGCAATAGCAGGCGAATGGCTGGAATGCGTGTTGAGCCTCTGACTAAAACAATCTGTTAAATTGTATCTGTTGGCTTCTTAGCAATCTGCAGTGATGCGATAAAGCCTTCACTATAGCAGTGTTCTAAGGAGACAAAGGTGTCTGAGGGTGTACGAAGTAAATCAGAGTAGATTCAAACGGATGGAGTGTCTGGTTCTCCAGAGACCACTCTTTATATACAAGTCAGAAGCATAGCCGAGGCACTACAGAGACAAACTAGTCCGAGTCACAACAAAGGTCCATGGCTGACTCATAACTGGGCAAGTCATCAGTGGAGTCACCATAGCGACTGAACAAAGGTGAGATCGGACTTATCCGCGTGGAGTAGTCATGACAAACAGAAACTGAAACACAGATGGAGATGTCCCCTTGGAACTTCTTACAGAACATGTACGCTGGCGCTCCCAGCTTGTGCAGCAAGCCATGGGCAGACCTGGTTGTTGCATCCCAACAGTATCAGTTCTTTGCAACACTGGGAAGCTCCTCCTTCCGAGATGAAGGGATTGGGGTCGTAAAACCTAGTTTTTCGATATCATTGTTTTTAGGTTCAGACTATTTTGGTTCTTTCGAAGAATATATGCCTGGCCTTGTGCAGTAGGTCCTCTTCTTTATTTAACAGGAAGCATGTATTGTTGTGGTGAAACCAGGAACAAAGAGAGCACCTGGTTGTTCCGTCACATCACACTAGTGTAAATTTCTAATTGAGCATAGGTCTGGGGTGTGATGATAACAGGTACTTGCTGTTGTAGGCATACGATGCGCCACAAGGAGGACTGCATCTGGTAAGGGTAGTGTGAGGTTGTGAGGTTTGGAAAATGGCCCCAAGCTCAATTTGTAAGAAGTGTTCAGAATGAGGGAGATTCCCTTTGTTCAGCCTAGGCCAGAATTATCAGCAATATGCCAAGGATCTATAGTGGAAGCTCTACTTATGCAGCTAACCCTTTGCTCCTCAACTAGCATTGTAACACCACTAGTCCCAGTCAACAGCCTTGGATGGGTGTGATCTGGACCGTGTTTGTGTCAAGCAGATGGTTCGTGGACTAAGGTTGCTTTTTCAAGTGACAAAGGTAGGCAATTGCCACACAAGGGACCTGTACTCCCAAGTTACTGTGTTGCATCCTGTGCTTTTGATTATTGTGCACAGGGTCACCACGCACATGTTTCACTGGACCAGCAGGCCTCCCAAGTGGGTTCTCAGCAAGGATGGGTAGGCAAACGCCTGATCGGGCTCAACACTTCACATGCTCAGAGGATAGTGCTGATGCGCAGGAGAAGGATTTCGCCAATGAGGAAGATGGCAAGAACGATGACCACAATCGCCCAAAGGGCAGAATTGTCGATGACGGCGAGGGTCAGGTAGATGAAATACATCACATGATACAGTCTAGAAGGTTCTATGGTCACATGACTGGAAAAGTACTGGTAATGGGGGACAGAAAAAAGGAGAAAATCAGAATATATTCAGGGAAGTGTGTCAGGTCATGACATGTGTGGTCCAAAGAAACAGAGTGTGTTGACTCTTGCCAAAAGATCTCCTATGCTAGTCCAACATATATCAACTGTCTGCCAGGTTTTCCCCCAGTATTTAGTGGTTGAGTGTTGCCAGATAGATACGTGGCCATGATACCCTAAAGCCAGTAATTTCTGATTGATATCATACACAAGAGCATGAACCGGGGAGATGATATCATCAAGAAGATGAGTGATTTTGATCCTGTTCTCCTAGAAACATACTGTGAGTGTCACACATGAGTTATCCTGCAGGGGGGGGACGTACATTTGGGCTGAGTGCTGGCGTGGCAACTTAGGCTGCTCCATTGAAGCATCTGAGGATTATCTGGAAATTGGTTGCCCAAGAGATGGCCGTAAAGTGATCGAGGCAACCCATTCCAACATGACAGTAGACTTAGTTTTGAGTAGAATGTAGAATAAGGAGATCCCCAAGATCAGAGGCAAAGCAGATCCAGTGCCCCATCAGAGAGGCAGCAAAGGCTGTAGGCCTCCCATGCTGGAAGGTTTGAAGACAAAACAATTCCTGGTATGCCGAATGAGGTTCAGGCATGGCGTGAGGATCTCAGGTTTGGCCATGGGGTTTATATGATGTGACAGAAGTATGCCAGTATAACATGTTCTTCAAGCTCCTTCATAGCCCAACTAGGCAAAATTGCAGCATTGATCAAAGAAAGTTTATTTGACCATACACAGGTGAATTTAGGGTGGGGTCTCGCAATTCCAACCAGGTACACAAAGGCAAGGCGCAGGTAGCCAGCTGAGGTTCCAGAGAGGCAGACACAAAAGACTTATATGAGTCAGTGTGTGGACATTTGTTGATAACAAGGGTGGAACTCAACCCAAATATATACCAGACCACAGAAAGTTGTGGGGTTTTCTTCTGGCCAGATCTGGCCATAATCAGCGGCTTTCTGGCCCAAATATGTTCAGATTCTGGCCAGAGCTCCAGAGACAATTAATTTACAGCTCAATAAATATATATTAATGAATCTGAGAGGCATATACCAATGCATACATCAGCAGGCTCAAACCAAATTTCGCTAAGTCAAACTTAACTGCCACCACCACATGTCACTACCACTGTGTGCCTCCTGTCCGCCACTCCCCACCTTCCATATCCAAACCCACACACGGCCTGCTTCACCTTGAATAATGATTTGATGCAGGGTGATCGGGCTGTGGCGGTGTGTGCAAAGGCTCGAGCTGTGAGTTTGTTCCTGAAGCCCCTAACAATCCAAGTACTAAACCCGAACCTTCCAGCAACACCGCTATAGGGCAGAGGAGATCCCTTGCCCTTGTGACTTGCACAAAGGTGCACCACAGAAGCTATGCACCGTCTGGTACCACACAAAGTGGCAGAAACAGTGTGCAGGGGGAAGAGAAGTACCCAAAGCTCCAGTTGCCGGCCCTTCACATTCACAACCAAGCAGTCCTGCTTGCCGATCTATCCTAGGTGACATCACCAACTCGCCACGTACTTCTTCAAATGCGTCTTCTCCATGTTTTCTATTGTCGTCGCCTCGTGTCCCACCATCCTCCCCTTGCATTCCACCAAGCTCTTCTCGCATTCCATCAAATTCTCCCCATACTCCGCCCCGTTCTCCTTGCGCCCCACCCTCCTCTCCTTGCACTCTAGGCTCTAATCGACACCAATTGCCTGCACGCCCTGCGTCTCTCTCATCCCAATCGCTTCATTCCAGTTGACCAGTTAGCTGTCAGTCTTCACCTGGTGCATGTAACCTGCTTGCTGGGCAACAAAGGGATGAGGAATGTGATGGCAATCTATCTGACATCGCTGGACAAGACGAGGACAATAGACGCGCTTACAGTCCTGGATACTATGAGCAAATACTAGGTGGAGATGATGATGACAAAAGGGGACATCAATTGGGATTCAATGGAGATGCGGCAACAGAGACAAGGGCTCACAGGACGGCTCCAACTATGGACTCGAAAACAAAAAGTTTGGAATACCCAATGCTGAAGAACATCCTAACAAAGAGTGCCCCTATGAGTTCCAGGAGGATCCAGACATCAACACAGCAAACAATTGCGGAGGCGATCCTGATGACGCAGATGGCGATGAACTTGACTTTGCTGCATTTGACGAACCCAACGTCATTCGCAATACTTATGTTGACATATTCTATTAGAAGACTGTCTTCCGAGCGACTCACTTGGCCCTCAATAAGCAGCTAAAGGATGCCAAACGGAACTTGTCAGCAAACCCAACGATCACACCTGAAGACGTTGTTAAGATGGCCCAGACTATAAGAACGGCCGCGAGACAACTTGGCATCTGTACTAGCGATGTTATCACCACTTATACCCTCTGTCCTGTGTGCAAGCAACGCTACGCCCCTGCATACATTGCCAACACTGACCAGAATACATGCGTCAACATCGATTGCAGCAGCGTTCTCTTTACGGACAAGACTCTTGTGTCTGGAGAGCGTCGATGGACCTCTAATATGACCTATCCCATCCCTTCACTCATCGCCTGGCTCTGTCGAGTGTTATCTCAGCCTGGGATGGCCGAGTTCATGCAGAACTGGCCTGCCAGCCCTGATGACCACAAGGAAATGGTCCCTCCAATCTCTGTGGAGGAGTGGATGGCAAATTTAGATGTCAACCAACCATTAGGTGATATGTCCAACAGTTGGGGTTGGCGTGCAAACATGGCTGATGATGCTGGAGACACTGCAGGTGGTGATCTGGTGTATGATCAGAGTCGTCTTGATCCACCTGTTCGATTGTCCAGCCTACCTTATGGGCTGTTGTTATCTATGAATATTGACTGGTGAGTTTGCCTTGTGCTACTTAATCTTAGTGATTCTCATGCATTTAACACAGGTTTCAATCAACCAAGGAGGGTAATTACTCAGTCGGTGGGTGTTATTTTGTGATCAACAATCTACCCTGAAACCTCTGTTTCCTGCGTGAGAACGTCTGCCTCGCTACGATCCTACAAGGACCAAAAGAGCCTGGAGACTATGCACTCGACCAGATGATGGAGCCTATTGCTGATGATATCAGGGAGCTACAGTCAGGTATGCATACTTTTAACTCCTAACTGGTTGTTCTAAAAGATGATACTGTCTAGGAGTGGAGATGAGGATTCGAAAAGTGTCATGACTTATGAGAATGGTCATGATGGATAGCTAGAATTATTCTACCATTTAACATATTTTATCTGAAGTGTAACAAGCCACTTACAAAGTCATGTGATCTAAGCGCCCAGCTTAGTCAGGTGACAAGTGAGCTTTACGCCTATGTGCCTGATTGTGACTTGCAACCTGACTAAGCAGGTCATGTGACATAAGCACTGAGCTTAGTCAGCTCACAAGTGAGCTTCACACCCTTGTGCCTGCTTGCGACTTGCAACCTGACTAAGCAAGTCACATGACCCTCAGATAAAGAGTGGCTCCTATAAGATTCGGAGCCGCACAAACATCACCTGTCACTTACCTAAGGCCTTACAAAATAGGCCCTACACAGTATACACAACACAAGGAGTGTTCACCACGAGATCATGTGACCAAACAACAAACAAGATCACCTGACAGACAGCAAGTGCCAAAGTCAGGTGACCGCCAGACAACCTATAGGGAGGGACTTAAGTATGCTGCGGACTGCACGTAAAATGACTCATGACTTTAACATGTATATAAGAAGAGGGAAAGCCAACTGGTGGCTCCAATTTGCTTTACCTCATCCACCACCAGTAAACTACAGACAAGACCAGAAAATAGACAATGAATTACAACCAGACCAATAGATAGATTAGAATAGACAGAACGCCACTACACAGGTAATAGATAGTACAGAAACAGCTCATGACATTAGGGTGATCCTCCAGTCTATGAAAACTGTATTGTACACAGGGATTTATGCCACTATATATCGCAGACCTTGTTGCACGCATCAAGCTGGGGGGCAGAGCTGGTGTGGCATCTGAGATGAACTTTTGTCTCTATTGCCATATGTGGTTCTCGGTCTTATCAGTAGCCACTGGGTTCCTGAGAACGGGTCAGTCGAATGTATTCTTGTACTGAACCACTAATGATGTGCATCTAGACTTTCCCTTCCATGACCTGCATGAGGATCTTCAAAACGCTTACTTTTGGAAATCTCTGGAGACTGCAGAAGAGCACCAAGTGTTCTTTGAAGAAACTGGTAACTGGTTTACCATCCTGGATATACTACCTGGATGGCACACTGCGACACAATCACCTCCTGACACGATGCATCTCTTGTATCTTGGAGGTGCCAACTGGATCCTCAAGCAAATCATCATGGGCCTCAAGCTGCCAGCACTGCGATGACCTGAAGACCAAGAACCAATCAATATCTATAACGACGCCTTAAAAAACCACCTGTGTCTTCCATATAGTGATGGCTGACTCCCTCCCAAGGTAAGTTGTTCACTTTGTCTTACTCGGTCAACACTCACATGTCCTGTCTTCAGCTTGGCCAGACCAATACCCACCTCAAGGCTGACCAGCTCAAGATTATGACAAGAATTATGTTCATGCCACTCTATCTGGCTATGCGTGATGGAGACAAGATCTCTCAGGTGAACATACCTCATGGCACTAGGAGCTCAACTAGCAGCAAACACCAACTTCGATGTGCCTAACTACTGCACAGTTTTTGCATCAAGCACTTTAGAGCTATTGGACGACCCGAGTTGATTCCTACACTCACGGAATGTTTTCCCTCTTGAAGTCTTCCTCAGCACTTCAGACAGATCTTGAAGTTCTGTCTCACCGTCTCTATTCTTGATGTTCAATCAATCACTCTGGCTATGATATCGTTTGGACAGTCCCTCTTGGCATCCTTATGCATTGAATGGACTCGTATGAACGTCCTGCTATCGCTGAACTTTCACTATATGCAGCACTTGGAGGAGTTTATGCTTCAAACTGGACCACTCTACAATACCCATGTATGGGCGATGGAATGTGCAAATGGAACAGTATCAAAAATCAATCACAATGGCTGTGGTAATGGTATATTGGAAAGCACGATGATGCGTGGTGGGAGCATGGGTCACTCCAAAACCTCATGAGTCTCCTGACTATGCCTCTTAGTTTGTTACTAGGTTTGCACAGATCTGGCGATTCCAAGCAATCAAACTGCCAAGAGTCAGACAATGCCATCATTGAAGACCATCTGAAGGCATTACGGGGTGGTCCCAAGCACACACAACAGCAGGGAAATCTTATGGCATATGTAGCTCAGTCTCAGACTGCGTACACCTGGCTTCACGGCATCCAAGGTACACTCTATTCCTCTGCCTTTTTTATCTTGTTGAATTTGCTTCAACAGAGTCTACTTGTCTTTCAACCCACTCTTGTGCATTCAAGCTGGAAGATCGCTGATTGTATCAACTGGTTGATGACTTTTGCGATTGTGTCTGGCCAGCTGCTGGAATATTCGGGCCTGGTGAAGTTTGACAGCTTTATCTGCCACCTGCGGGAGCTGTACAAAATGGGAGTTACATTGAATACGATGGCCTAAGGTACGGCGTCTACCTACACACATTTGGAGGACAGGCATGCTATGGATACACCAACCAACAGCTCCTGGTACACATAGAACGCATCCTGTACATCGAGTTTCCCAATCAACCGAATATGCACATGATCTGTGCCCTTGTCCAACACTTTCAGGCCCCACAGGTTGTGCCTGTGTTTCTATGGAGTGCCTTGTAGGTCAGACAGTACCATATGCTCATATACTAACTAGTCCACAGTCAGGGACACCTCAGCACAGCTCTTGGGAGTTTGACCAACTATCCGACTTGGTTGCTGTCCCAGTTGCAGACTTTAATGGCATTTTTGCGCTCATGCATGTGCCAATGTCTTATGGGCAGTACTGGGTTACTGTTTCATTAAACAGCCTTGAGCCTGAAGAGGATCGCAAAGATGAGGAGGATGGTGAATGGGTATGATGGTGTGATTAGTACGCGTATATGTTGATTCGCAGGCATACAGGCTTACAGGATGGAATTACAGGACGGAATTGGGACATTGGACAGACACAATTGCAGATTACATGTAAGGACAGTATGGATAATGGTAATCCTTCCCTCATTAGTGGCTGTGTCATTTAAGCGCCGACATCGATCCTGTGTTTGCTCAAGGAATCGATGTTGTTACTGTTACAGTTGTTTGGGTTTAAGCGCTGACATCAATTCTCTGTTCGCTCAGGGGATCGAGGTTGTTTTGTGTAGACTTGTGTCAAGTCATGACAGTCTGTGGCTGATGACAGGTCAAGGGATTGGGCAGAGGCTTGGATACATGCTGGAATGGGGGAATGTCATGACCTCCCTCGCCTCGGTCCTGACTCCACCTGCTACAGGAGTCGAACTCATGACCTCTGGGTCACCTGACCGATTATGTCATGGGGGTTAGTGTTCTTACCTACCAACACTCCCCCCTCCCCCCTCCTGGTCATATGACTATGACTTACACGGCATCTACTAACATTGGGATGCTGCCCCACTCCTTACATAAGCCCAACCAAGGCTTCCACTCCTGCTTCTCTTGCTGCTTGCTTTATGGACTTCTTTGACTCACACTGCCGCTCCAATGGCTGTGAGTCATCTTTCTCTCTGACTCGTGTATATACTGCCTTATGCACAGACCATGTACCAAGCAGTATATATACCTAGGAAAGCAAGCTTGAAGACCTCAGCTTGCTTTACCTCGTCAACTCTCCTCTCGTGAGAACATAAGCAAAGCCAGGAGACTCTAGTAGCCACGACTAGAGTCATCAAACCCTTATGAGGCAAATCACACACCAAGCCACCAAACTCCAGTAGCCACACTGGAGCCGTCGATCACCTTCGACACTAATCACTTCAGTGTCGTGACCTTCGAGTCACATGACCGATTACGTCATGGAGGGGAGCGTTCTTACCTACCAACGCTCCCCTGGTCAAGTGACTATGACTAAAAGTGGCACCTGCTTACTCTGGGATAACCGCCCTGCTTCTTACCTAAGCCCGATCAAACGGCAACGCTCACTTTCCACACTGCTCGCTCTATGGACTTCCTTGACTCACGCCGCCACACCAACAGCCATGAGTCACTCTTCTCTCTGACTCGTGTATGTACTGCCTTACGCACGGACCATGTAGATAGCAGTATATATACCTAGGAAAGCAAGCCTGAAGACCTCAGCTTACTTTACCTTGTCAACTCTCCTCTCATGAGAACATAAAGCAATGCCACGAGACTCTAGTAGCCACGACTAGAGTCATCAAAGCCCTCAAACCCTTAGGCCCCAACAGATGCCCTGGGGCCCTCAGTCACCTTCAAGCCAAATCACTTTAGCGTCATCGCTACCTTCATCGTCCATTCGGACGAACTCTATATCGTAGGCTTTATGCTTGCCCAAGAAGCCATCCACGCCAGCTTCCCACTCGGGAACTACGTACTACGCACAGTACTCTACATCTCGGTCATGCAACGATCAATAGGATTAGTCTTCTATAGTTGTCTAATCTAATCTACAAACTAGTCGTCTCCCACTCTTACGAGGGTTGCGACATTCAGCGTCATCGCTACCTTTGTCATCCACTCAGATGAAACCTACATCATAGGCCTTACACTTGCACAAGAAGCTGTACATGCCAGCTTCCCACTTGGGAACTTCATACTACGCACGGTAGTCTATGTCGCCATCGTACATAGATCGATCAGATTAGTCTTTAATAGTCGCCTAATCTAATCTACAAACCAGTCGTCTCCCGCTCTTATGAGGGTTGTGACAGGGAATCTGATGCAGATGGCAGTTGTGGTGGCGACCAAAGTGGTTGGGGTGGTGTTCAAGTTGTCCTCGATTGCTTTGGGCTTTGGCTTTGGATTGACTGTGCTTGAGGGTTTCTCTGGCTGCTCAAGCAAGGCAGGATCCATGTTAGATGCATCAAATGTGTCTACAAAGATAAGTACCCACCCTCGAGCATACATTGATCAATTACTTACCTGCTTGCTCCGCATTCAGATCCAGTTCCATCTCCTGATGTGCTGCCTCATCATCGTCATCCAAATCAGCAGCCTTGCCAAACTATTCATCTCCCTCAATGCAGTGACCATCTCCCTCATCCCCTCTTTTGTTTCCATTCTCACCCTCTTCTTCACAATCTACAACATCCAACCATGGATACTCCCCCATGGGCATAAGCACTGGCCCCTTGTTTGTGACATTGTCTTTGTCCAAGTCCTTGCACTTCTGGTTATCCTCAAGAAAGTGTGAGATGTTGGGAGGAGTCATGCGGTCAAAATCAATGGGGTGAGCAAAATCAGTCATCAGTTTCTTGTTCTTCTGATGCCACAACTTGCCGACAGCATAGTATGGAATCTTGAGTATCTTGTTTCCGCACTTAAGCTCAGGGATCGAGTCCGAGGGGACAATCTGGACCTTTCAGGTCCGTGGCTGACATGTATGCCCTGGCATAGCCTCACGGCATTTGAGGAGGGCCTCATCTCCCGCCCCGAACACTCTGTTGATATGCGATATGGTAAGTGATGTGCCAACCTCAATTGACCTGTACCCACAAAACTGCTCCACATCTCAGGGACAATCTTCCAGAAAATGTTTGGGTCCTCTGGATCACTTGCTTTGGCCAACTGATATGCCTTGTGGACAAGGAAGTCGCACTCCTCGCCTTCTAACTCTGGGACTTCCTGCCACCACTCAGTGTGATTTCCAGCTTTCTGTTGTCACAGGTAAGTCACAGTATACCCAAGATATTTGTGCCCTCACAGCTACTGGGCGTTTCCCTCAATGAAGAGCCTGACACACTTCATCAATCTGCTCCTCCAACTTGTTCTGTCCCTTCCAGCCTAGTTTCATTGTCTACCATGGCCCATCAATGAACATTTTGACCAACAAATTTTCAGCTATCATCTGTGCGGTCATTGAGAACTCGCTTTTACTCTTCGGCACAGTGGCACAAAAACACACCAGGACAAGGGTGACCCAAGCAGCCTGTCCATTGAGCAACTTATCCCAGTTTGGATAGGCTGGGGTCTGTTTTGTGACTGGATCCATGAACTCAGCAGGCCAAAGGTCATGTTGACCATTGCAATCAACAAAGTAGGGCTTAACTGTGGATCCTGAAGTGACCCCGTTGAGTGTGTCATAAGCTGTTTTGCAGAGGTGTGTCTGTACACAAGATAAGTAAACTGCAACGCTCTCCAATTGTGCATATAACTCACCTTGATTTGACCCACCTCCGGTATTGCTGGCTGGGTGTTTAGCTTGTGATGCTTGGTGCCTGAGATGATTGTGGCAATCATCTTGGTATCACTGATTAGGACAACGGACTCGACATCGACACATGGGTTAAAGGTAGTGTTTGGAGCCACGACAGATTCCACCCTCCCTGGCGAATAGTTGGACAAGGTAGCAGCAGGTGATGCAAGTGCGGCAGACACGATGTGGGCAGGAACCGGGGCAGGGGTATTCAGCACCAACTGCACCCTCTATGTCTCCTGGGCTTGGATTTTCTCAGTGATCATCTTGGTGAGTCCTTTCACCTCCTCATGCAGGCGCACAACTTCCTTTCTCAGGCTAACGATCTCATGGTCATGGTCTTCCTCCTTCAACATACACCCCGCAATCGAAACTGACAGGTCGTGGATCTTGTGCTCTACCCTGAGCCATGTCATTGAAGGTTGAGATGGGGCGTTGTGTGGGTTTGAAGGGCCAGCTGCAGGTATGTATAAGCACAGAACCAAGAACCACTGTTACTAACATGATACTGACCTTCAGTGTTTGGTGCAGGGCCCTTGCACTTTGCTCAAGCATTGACTACAGGACTCGCAGGAGTGGCAGCATCAGACACTAAAGAACAGTAAGCACTTGTAAATATAACCATTGTGAGCACACTCACATTGTTCGTCAAGATCATCCCAAGCATCACCATGTCCTACTGCCACTGCCTGGGGAGTCTCACGACGAGTAGGAAAAGCAGTGTGTAGAGTGAAAGTTGCTGATTGTTTCTGACCAGGCATAACAGTAGTTTGAGAGCACACGGACAGAGTCTTGGGGTTGGAAGGTGCAGATTGAAGATGCTGGGGGTGCCGCGAGTTCTTCGGGTGCTTGAACACCAGTGCACTGAGCCTGGGAGGTGTGTAGGTCTTCGCCTTTGGCAGATCCATGGCAGGCACTGACTCTTCCCCCAACTCCTCATCAGAGGACATCTCGTAGCCACCAATCTTATGCTTTGACATGGTAGGAGGGAGTTGGAGGGGAGTACACGTGTCAGTGAGTAGAAGAGAAGTTTTAACTGTATGCCTACTAAGATTCATTTATCCTAAAATGTCCCCCCCATTGACATGTAGGGCCAACACTGATCGTTTGCAGACGACATTGAACCTGTTTCATGGTGAGTTCTCACCCAAAGACATGCCTTGTTGAGACTTAAACCTCTGCAGCAATCAACAATTCAGCACTGTTGTCACGCAACGACCATGGCAGGACTTAATAGCATACTGTCACAACCTAGCATGCAGTGATGAAGTGACGAAGTGGCAAAGGTGGAGGTGGCAAGTTACGACGTGGTCTCGTGGCTAAGAGCTGATCACAGCGCGAGGATGTTGAGGCCGAGGCGAAATGGAGACCGAGGCCGATGAGACTGAGAACCCTCAAGGGAGTTCGCTGAAGTCTGGTTGCGAAGTGGTTGACTGTGACAGCCAGGCTGAGGAGTTCCACTAGGGAGCTCAGTAAGTGAATGAGCAAGACGAGGTGTAGCAAGCTGGGGAACCCAGGCTTGCGCACTGCTGGATATATACTACTCGCTAAATGCCAAGTCATACAGAGGGGACTGCAGGTGCAGTGTCGGCACAGAACACGTGTACCTGTGAGTCATACAAAGCGCAGCCGTGAATGGCACGTACACCGAGTCGGAAGCCAAGAAGCAACATTCCCCCCCCAAAAGTGATAGTCTCAAAAGAGGAGACGAGCACAAAGTGCGCACAAAGAAAGAAAAGAAAAGAAGAAAAGAAAACATGACATCTAAGTACAACTCCCCTTTTGGGAGGCTACCTTAACCAGGGCGCATGGTAGCAATGACTGGTTACCCTCTACACTAGGGAGCCCAAACACTAGTCCGTGCCTTCACAGGACCCATTCGCCAGATATCCTCCTCCTCGTGTCTGTCCCAGGCATGCTGGTCGAACCACTCCATGAGGCGGTCCCTTGACATCTTTCCCTTCGTGGTGAGGGCCCAGATTTGTCTGCTGGGGATTTCATCAACCTCCTTGTGGTACTGCTCAGGGACGAGTGTTTTCCACTTGGTGACCGCATCCTCAACCCATTTCTCGGTGTGGTCCACTCGGACCCACCAGGTGCTGTCAGCTCTCCACTCAATGGAGGGCAATTGCCCCTTGGACTTGGTGACGACCCTGTAGACAGAGTCGCCGACGCACCCTTGGGCGAGATACAGTTTTGTCTTCTGCATCTGCCACGAGTTGTCGGGTCGTGGTCCGTCGCCCACCCACTGGAGGGGTCCTCACCTTGGGTCATGGAGGGTGTTACCCTCCCAGTAGCATCCCCATCATTTGTGGCAGGGGATGTACTCGAGGTCCACCTCAGGGTCAAGCTTGTTGGCATATCACCGCACCTCATGGTAGTTGGTGACTGACCGTAGGTCTCGGATGTACATCCCCACCCCCCAGGGGGCAGTGTCCATGGCCTCCCATACTTTGAGGATTGGGCCCCTTGGGACCACGTCGACCACCCAAGGTCCCCTTTGCTCAAGGCGGGTGGCAGCTTTGAATCGTTTGGCCTCGGCGATCCTCCCGGCTGAGAGGTTGCTCCTTCCCCCCTTGACGAGGTGCTTGGAGATGAGGGCAGACTTGGTGGGGGCCATTGTGAGTGAGGGGTAGTGGGAGTGGTGGTAGCTGGGTTGCTGTCGCTGCGGGCCTTTCCCCTCTCCCTTTTATATCCCTTTGGTACGGGGGCCGAGGGGTACTTCTTGAGGAATCGACTCATGGTCTCCCCTAGGTCTGTAAATTTTTCAGCCTGCTCCCATGTGTTCTCACTGGAGTCATATCCATCCCATTTGATTTCGTACCACAGCCCCTCCTTTGTTTGTTGCCAATCCACGATTTCTTCTACCCTGTACTCCTCCCCTTCTTCCATGACGATCGGCAGAGGTTGGGGTTGTTTTCAGTGGAAAGGGCCCTCCTTGTATGGGGTGAGAAGGTCGATATGGAAGACATTGTGGATGGGCATGGATTTGGGAAGTTCTAGTTTGTAAGCATGGGTGGAGATCTTCCTGGCTATCCGGAAAGGTCCCGTGTTTCTTCAACTGAGCTTCTTTGAGGGTCATCTCGTCCGGATGTTTTTGGTATTGAGCCATACTTGGTCCCCCACTTTGAGGCTGGGTGGTTCTGGATGTTCCTTTGTCCACAGTTTCATTTTAGCCGTCGCTTCGTCCCAAACTTCCTTCATGTGTTCTGCGATATCGTTGGCCCCGGGGTTGTTACTCCGATGGTGGCTAATCTCCCAGGAGGGGTCTTGTCCATAAAGGGTCTCGAACGCTGTCTGTCCAGTGGAGGCGTTTACATGGTTATTGTGGCAGAACTCCGCTATTAGTAGCCACTTGACCCAGTCATTCTGTTCAAAATTACAGAAGCTCTGTAGGTAATTTTCTAGCCATTGGTTCATTTGTTCTGCGAGTCCGTCTGTTTGGGGATGGTATGCCATACAGAAGCGTGGTTCGATCTGCAGGCATTCGTACAGGGCCTTCAGGAAAAGGCTATTGCAGGATGGTCCTCTGTCGGAGATAGTGACCTCTGGTAATCCATGATGTTTGAAGACTTCCCTGATGAAGATTTCCGCCACACCTTAGGTGTCGATGGATTCATTGCAGGGTATGAAGTGTGCTTGCTTCGAGAAGTGGTCTACCACCACGAGGATGCTATCAAACCCTTGGGAGACAGGTAATTTCACAACAAAATCGTAGTTGATTTGTTGCCAGGGCCGTTCTGGGAGTTCGATATTTTTTGGTGGGTTCGCTGTGTTGCTTCATTTGGACTTGATGCATACTCGGCAGTTGTCCACATACATGTGTGTCTCCTGTGTCATTCCTGCCCAGTAGTATCGCCGCTTGATGAGTTCGAGGGTTCGTTTGCGCCCTTGGTGACCTGCAATGGGGGAGTCATGATTTTCCTAGAATATGGCCTTCTTGATTTCAGGATCTTTTGGTACCACAATGGCACCGTCGTACCAGAGGAGTCCCTCCTTCCATTCATATCTCCGGAATTGCTTTTGTATACTAGGTGGAAGCCTGTCCTTTTGCTGGGCGTTCATTATGACTAGTTTGAGTTCTTCGTCCTCCGTTTGTCCTTCTTGGATTTGTGTTTGAATATCGTCTTGTCCTAGCCCTGCTCTAAACCCCTGGAAGAGTTCCTTGTTAATCATGACTTGTTTGGGGTTGGGAATGTCTTCATGATCCGACCTTCGTGATAAGGCATCTGGTTTCTGGGACTGCTTTCCTGGTCAGTAGACAATGATGAAATTGAAGGATGCCAGCTCGAGATACCACCATGTGTGTTTTCGGTCCCTGGGTCGCGCTTCCTTCCAGTATTGGAGGTTACAATGATCCGTGTAGATCATGATAGGGTTCTTGGTATCCTTGAGGTAGAGTCACCAGTGTTTCAGGGCCTCGACAATCGCGAGGAGTTCTTTGTTGTACATGTCGTAGTTCCGTTGGGCAGGGTTAAAGCTTTTGGACATGAAGGCAATGGGGTGTAGTTTGCTGTCCTCCTTTCTTTGACTGAGGATAGCGCCCATTGCTACCCCCGAGGCATCAGTTTCCAGGATGTAGGGTTGCTTTGGGTCTGGATGTGCGAGTACGGGCTCTTTGGCAATAGCCTCCTTGATTTGTTGGAAGGCTTCCTGTTTGCTTTCTTCCCATTTCCAGGCTTTTCCTTTTTGGGTTAGGTCGTGAAGGGGTCTGGCGATCGTGCTGAAATCTGGGATGAATCTCCTGTAGAAGTTACAGAATCCTAGGAACACCTCAATCTGTTTTACCGTCTTGGGTTCTGGCCAGTCGAGGACATCCTTGACTTTTCCTTGTTCCATGGAAATTCCCCCCAGAGTGATCATGAGTCTGACGTAATCTACGGTAGTGACCCTGAAACGGCATTTTTTGGGTCAAACAAAGAGATGGTTCTGCCGAAGCTGCTCTAGAATGAGTCACACATGTTGGGTATGGTCCTCATTGTTTTGGGAGAAGATTAGGATGTTGTCTAGGTATACGATGACAAAGACCCCTCAGAAGTCAGCCAATGAGTCGTTCATGAAGCATTGGAATATGCTTGGGGCATTCTTCAGGCCGAAGGGCATGACGACATACTCGAAAAGCCTGTCTTTCATTCGGAAGGCCATTTTCCACTCGTCACCTTCTTTGATACGAACATTGTTATACCCCCCTCTAAGGCCCAGTTTGGTGAAGACCTTAGCTTCTCAGAGCTGCTCAATGAGATCTTCGGGGAGGGAAATGGGGAATTGGTCACTGATCATGATGTCATTGATTTTCCAGTAGTCTGTAACGAGTCGCAAGGATCCGTCCTGTTTTTTGATGTAAAAGCAGGGGGCGGTGATGCTTGATTTGCTTGGGCGTATTTTTCCATCCTTAAGTTCTTGTTCCAGGGGTTCCCAGAGTTGCCTAGCCTGATCTGGAGACATGGGATAGGGTTTTGCTGGTTTGGGTAGTTCTGCTCCTTCCTTGAAGGGGATGGCGCAGTCATGTAGTCGGTGTGGGGGTAGTTCCCTGAATTTGTTGGCGTCAAAGACATCTGCGAAATCCTGGTATTCGGGTGGAATGGGGGTGTCGTCCATAATTTCTCCGGCTGCTTTTCCCTTTTCGTCGAACTTAATTTCCATCGTTCTCCAGAAGATGTCAGGATCGTGTTCAGTTAGCCATTCATGTCCTAGTATGGCTGTGGTATCTCCAAGGGGCATGACATAGAAGCGTCCTTTGAAACTCTTTCCTTCTAGAATGAAGGTAAGGTTTGCCCGGAAGCGGATTTTTTGTGCTGTTTCGTTTCCGTCTATGTGATGACGGTGCAAGGGTGTGAAAAGTTTGATAAGGGGAATATGTTTTTTCGGGCGTAGGAGATATCCAGGAAGTTGCGAGATGAGCCAGAGTCGATGAGTGTTAGAATGGGTTCCGTGATTCCCTCGATCGTGATGTAACAGTTTGGGTCATTATTAGATTTCTTGAGGGAGTATACATGTTTACGATCTGGGGTATTCCTGCCTACAGACACGGGTTCAATAGGCCGCTCTAGTTTTCCGACTCTGAGGAAGTCGAGGTGTCATCCTTGAGGTCCTCGACTACGGCTTCCTTCCCTTTGATGGGCTCCTTGTCTCCCTGGTCTTCTTCACTCCATTTTGATCAGCATTCTTTTATCATGTGGCTTTTGCGACTGCACTTGAGGCATCGTCCTTCTTTCATGTGCCTATCGATGGTTGCTTGCGGAACCCTTTTGGGCGTGCCTCCCGTGGTTGTGATTCGCTTTTCGGGGGTTATGTTTGCTTTCCCTTTGATAGCTTCTTTTGTACCTCGGGTGGCATAGAGGATGTCATCTGTTTTCATGGCCTATTCGATCCATTCCTTGAGTGTTAGGCGGGAGATGTCTTGTAATATTGTCATGTGGAGAAGTTCCTTTTTGACATTGTCTTTGAGTCCTCCCTTGAATCGATCGATTAGTGCCTTGTTGTCCCAGTCTAGATCTTCCATGAGGGCTCGGAATTGGGAGGCGTATTCCGAAACGGATCGAGTTTGGAGTAGTTTTTGGATACTCTCTATGGCGCGGTCCTTCTTGATCGGATCTCCAAAGGCAAGTAGGAATGCCTTCTTGAATCCTGTCCAGGAGCGTAGTGCCTCATGGTCTACTCCGTCTAGGAGTTTGCGAAGTAGGGGTTTTGCCCATCGAGATGCTGGTCCCTCTTTCATATTGACCAGGGTGGTCGAAATCTTCTTTTCGTCCATGAAGGCGTTTGGGTAATCCCTGAAGTAGACTTCCATCCTCATCAAGAAGAGTTTGGCTTCATCGTCCTTCCTTTTTCCCTCGAAGGCCTCCAGTGTCTTTGCTTTGGCTCCCTTTGGGACTCGTTCGGGTTCTGGGGACCTGGATTGTCGGTGGTGTTCCTGGTGGGGTGTTCGGGAGTGGGATCGGCAATCTGGGGAGCCTGGAGGTGAAGGTGATTGATGGGGTGCACAATGTTTCATCGTGTGGACTGTGGGGCTTCTGCGAGGGTGGTGTTGGTCATGATTTGATCTACTTTTTCTCTGAGGGTAGTTACTTCGTGATCGATGGCCTGTATTATGGCCATTGTGGTGCTGCTTTCCTCTCATAGATCCTTAATGACCTTGAGAGTTTTGTTGTTTCCCCTTAAAAGATCTTCGACCCAGGTTGGTGTTTGCTTTATTGCGTTTTTGGCCCGTTGTGCCTCTTGATGGGCTTCGTAGCTGTTGTTTACCGCCCTGACAAGATTATGTTCGATTTCTGTGATCCGTCGGTTTAGGTTGGTGACCCCTTCTGCGAAGTCTTCTAGCCTCCTCCAGACACATTCTACCCCCTCTTCTACTTCTTCTAGGTCGACTTCCTCCTGGAATTGTTGGGCTATTTCTGAGGGGTTGCATGGCAGCTCGAAGGGCAAGAACGATGTTCTGGAAGCCAGGGTCTGCTTGTGGGTCAAAGGGGGGTTCTTCTACCTGGGGCTGTGCGAGGGGCTGTTCTGGTGGCTGGTACTGGGGTGGGGCCACTGCCACTGGTGATCGGGTTCACGATCGGCAGGAAGATGTGGGGCTGGCTGAGGCTGTGGCGGAACTGGTTCGTGCTCATTTTCTTCTTGTCTGGGAAGGGGTTGGGCGGCTCTTCGTGGTGTAACTCTTGGAGTTCCTCTTCTCGAGTGGACAACCAGATACTGTCCTGCCAAGGGATGGTATTGATATTCGATTTCTTTGTTGCTGGGTTCGGGTTTGATGAGGACCGATCCTGCACCCACTGCACTTTCTTGTTCGGGCCCAACATATGGTCGGGGGAGTACTCATACCATGGGAGGTTCTTCCTCTGGTTCTGATTGCGGGACTTCTTCGAGGACGATGGTGGGTTCCTCTTCCTCTGGTAGTCCTCCTGGTATTGATCGTTGTGTACTCCTGGATTGGGTGTGTTGTTCCCCATCTGTGACGTTTTGTTCAGTGGGCGAGGTTGGGGTGGAACCCCTGGTTCTGGAGAAGTCCCCTCTGAGGGCGGACTGTAGTCAGGTCTGGTACCACGTTTGGTGGCTGTGAGTTGATCCTGGTCTGGATCCTTGTTGCGACATGTTGATGGTGACTTCCTTTGGTGATAGGATGACCATGGTGTTAGCTCCAGGTTCGCGTGTAGAAGCTTGCTACACAATGTCACGACCTAGCGCACAGTGATGAAGTGACGAAGTGGCAAAGGTGGAGGTGGCAAGTTATGACATGGTCTCGTGGCTAAGAGCCACTCACGGCGCAAGGATGTTGAGGCCAAGGTGAAATGGAGACCAAGGCTGATGAGACTGAGAACCCTCAAGGGGGTTCGCTGAAGTATGGTTGTGAAGTGGTTGACTGTGATGGCCAGGCTGAGGAGTTCTGCTAGGGAGCTCAGTAAGTGAATGAGCAAGACGAGGTGTAGCAAGCTGGGGAACCCGGGCCCAGGCTTGCGCACCGCTGTATATATACTACTAGCTAAAAGCTGAGTCATACAGAGGGGACTGTGGGCACAGCATCGGCACAGAACGCACATACCCGTGAGTCATACAAAGCACAGCCGTGAATGGCGCGTACACCGAGTCGGAAGCTGAGAAGCAAGAGAGCCTACGTGGCCTAAGGCCGGTGGCGAGGTGGGCGAGCCACGAGAAAAGTTGGGGGTAAGCGGAGTGAACTCACAACACATACAGTCTGGGACTATTGTATATTAACAGTCCATAAATAAGATTAATTGATCTGCAGATATCTGCAGGTCGGAATTAATTAATTAACAGACATATATCGCCATAAGAGCAAACACTCGATGGCCAGATCTGAGAAAAGATATCTGGGAGAAAATCCCAGCGATTATGGCCAGATCCAGAAGAAAACCCCATGACTCTCTGTGGACATTTATGGACTTGAATGGTTGTTTGTTGACTATTTGGCGCAGAGTTCAACCAAAATTGGCCTATCAACTCAGATTGAGAACTCAACATGGGGGGTTCCAAACTCAACACAGGTGGTTCTGAACCCATCACAGAGGGCTTTTGATCAAGTTTAGAAGTCCAGCCGAATAAGGAAGCACAACCCAAATCAGTGGTGGCTGTCTTAATCTGGAACATGTTTCCGCACTCTCATTTCCAGGTGGATGGGTGTGGGCTGAGACGAAGAGTTTCTAACAACTCCATCAATAATGTGGTAGCCATTCTCCAGCGGGCCCAAGTTGATCCCACAAAGAATGCTGAAATTTTGGCAAATGGCTAGGAAAATTCAGATGCTTCATATAGCCCATTGGCTGAAGAGAATGGCCCTGCAAGTGTTACTCCTGCCCCTTTCTCACATGTTCAAACTCTCTGCTCCATCACTCACAACAAATGAAGATCAACGGCGAGCACTAGGATACTTGGGTCAGACTAGTATATATATACTGTACTCATTGTTGCTTGAATAATAGCACACTTGTTTCGTTTTATGATACTTCCTATGAGCACTGCCATGCACATGCCTGCTTCCACAATCCACCTGCACAATTCAAGTGAGTGGAGCTTCAGTGACCATGGATTGGGTTTGGATGACCCCACTCGGATATTCTTGCTGTAAGTCCACAACCTTAGTATCTATCTATAAGTAGATTGAGGTTCCAATGATAATAAAAGCACTCCATCTCTTCGATGTATGGATTGGCAAGCTGGGTTTACAGATGAACCCTGCTCTCTCCCTGGTAGCAGATCCTCTGTCAACTCATTTGAATCAGACTCTGTGTCCGAATTGAACACTCTGGTAAATGCCCCAAGCTCTTTATACCACAGATACTGGCTTGCAAGGCTCAGGGGTGAAGATACAAACATGGCATAAGTTAATTTGGCACATTTGGACAGTGTTTCACTTACTCATTTGAATAATATCATTATCTCCAGCTACCCTGGCACTAACTCCAGCACTGGCCATTGGGCTGGTGGGCTTCAGGCAGACACATATGACTCTGAGGCAGAGGTTGAGGCCGACCACAGAAGTGACCAAGTTGTTGTGCAGTGATGAGTCATGGAGTGACACTCTCAAAGAGGGCAAGATTAAGTCTGCCAATGCTGCTCTTTCAGCACTAACTTTCATTGGGATCTAAAGCCTAGGTAACCCCGATGTCTACACCAAAAGTCCTGAGCCATTAAAATCTGGTACTACACAGCACTAACAGCGCTCAACCCCCACTTCATAAATTCAATGCTGCTGGACCTTTGTCAATTGCCTTTCCTATCTCCTGAATATGCTCCATGGTTTTGACTGCATCATGGCACACTCCTCCTGGTACTTGCTATATGCCATATGACTGAGATGTGTACCCTGGTGATTGGACATGTGTGCTGTACACATTTATGATTTTCATCTCACTCATGGATCAAACTCAGAGTGCCAAGGTATGGTAACATTTATTACCTTTTACCTCCTCGATGCCTTACCCAGTTAACACAGGTTGGGAGCCAGTGGTTGTTCTCACGCACCAGTCCTACATCTAGTTGTCAAAATCGCCTGGTTGGAGATATTCATTTTACTCCAGGTGAAGTTGAAGGATACTCATACTGGGTGTGTTGCTAGATGAAGGAGACAAAGTGTGGGCGTGGTTGGGTTCCTTGGAACTATGGGGACTCTCACCCCCAGTATCCAGAGCTGATGCTGCACCACCTTGATGCTAGGCATGCTCCCTTGTGGCTTGGAAGACCAGGGTCAGAGCTATAAAATGTATACTATAACTACAATGTATTTTAAGAAGACCCAGTTGTACCAAAGTGTTCACCATTCTTTGCATTTGGCATGTATTGTCTATTAGCTTAATAAATAGTCCATACACTGGTTATTTTCATGTTGCACGTCCAACCTTTCTGGCTCTGGTGCCTCAGTGTCTTCTTCAATTGCTCCACCGCTCAATCTGTTCCCAGGAATCCTAATGTGCTGTCTTTGTCAGTCCCACCCACACATGGTTGTACCTGTAATTTTAGCTCTTTCTTCTGCTCCTTGATGCTTGTACACATGCATTAGGATGCTCTATCCTTATAAGCTCCCTGAGGTCTGTGTTTCTAGCCCCTATTTCTCTCCCTTACAACCCAGTTGCCTTGCTTTCCTGACTTCTCACCTGACCTTGTCCTCTTGCATGATTGATGCCACAATTAGATTATTTTAGGTGCTGGACAGGTGTTGTGAGTTCGCTTCACTCACCCCCATCTTTTTCTTGTGGCTCACCCGTCTCACCACTGGCCTTAGGCCGCATAGGCTTCCTCGCTTCTTGACTCAGTGTACGCGCCATTCACACCTGTGCCTTTTGTATGACTCAGGGGTACGCGTGTCTTGTGCCGACGCTGTGCCCACAGTTATCACTGTATGACTCGTCTCTTAGTCCTCAGCATAAATACAGTGGTGCACAAGCCTGGATTCTCCAGCTTGCTACACCTTGTCCCGCTCACTTACTTCGAGAGGTCCTTAGCGAGACTCATCAGCCTGGCCGTCATGATCGACCACTTCGTCCTTTTACTACAGTGTACACCTTCGAACACTCTTAGCATACTCGGTCTTGGCTTTCATGTCGTCTTGATGTCCACCACCTCACGTCGGTCAGCCACGAGACCACTATCCATTTCACCACCTCCACCTTTGCGACTCTGTCACTTCGTCATGTCTTGCTAGGTCGTGACAACAGGGGTGATCCAGAGAGCAAACCGTTGCGTTGGTTCCTCATTGGTGCTCAAGGGTGGTGATTTGGAACTTGCCAGGTTCTCCTTGCCCTGAACTGATTGAGCTTGTTCAGGCTAGTAAAACCTAGATCTTTGTCTTTCTTACTTGCTGACTGGCAATCCATCGTCTGTGCCTTGGGAAAAACTTGTCTTTGTCTCTCCTCAGGTGGACTCCTATTCTGTTGCGACCCTCATAAGAGTTGGAGACAACTGATTCATAGATTAGATATTAATCACTATTAAAGACTAATCCTATCGATCAATGGATGATCATGACATACAATACCATGTGTAATACGACGTTCCTGAGTGGGAAGCCAGCATGTACAGCTTCTTGTGTGAGTGTGAGTCCTACTATGTAGGTCTCGTCTGAGTAGACGATGAAGGTAGCAATTATGCTAAAGTGGTTGGTCTGGTGGCTTGGCGTATGACTGCCTCAAGGGTTTGGTGACTCTAGTTATAGCTACTAGAGTCTCATGGCTTTGCTTACGTTCTCATGAGAGGAGAGTTGATGAGGCCAAGCAAGCTGAGGTCTTCAGGCTTGCTTTCCTGGGTATATATACTGCAAGGTACATGGTCCATGCATAAGGCAGTATATACGTGAGTCAAAGCGAGAAGTGACTCCTGGCCGTTGGTGGGGCAGCATGAGTTGAAGAAGTCTGTGGAGTGAGCCGTGTGAGAGGTGAGTGTAGAAGCCTGGGTGGGCTTAGGTAAGAAGGGTTGCGGCACCCAGTGTTTAAGTGAGCAGGCTCATGGTGCCGTGTGGCACTTACACATCAGTCACATGACCAGGGGAGAGGGTGTCAGGAAAAATGTGGAGGATAAATTTAAAGTTGAGGTTTAAATTTAGCTAAATTGAGCTAAATTTATCGATTTAGCTGAATTTATGTCAATTTATGTGCATTTAGGCTCATCAGGTTTTCATTACAGTAAATTCAGAACCCAAGGTCATGGATTTATAGACTTAGTTTCACTCCATCTCTGCTTAAGTTTACACATAAGGTTACAGAGGACAATATTGTATTAATACATGTATGTACATTAGGCCAATAAATACAGCAAAAGGGGAACAGGTTTAGCGTCAATGTACACACTGGCGAGTGTGGGCACACCCCAGGTCAACTTGAGAGAATGGGCCAGCACAAAGATGTAGGATGGCCAGGGGCACATTCTGGTGAGGAGGGATGCGAGGACAAGTGCCTGAGAGGTGGAAATAGGCCCGATTGTGAATGCAAGGCTGCTCGCACAGGTGAATAGGCACAGGCGGGGCAAGCACAAGAGAAACCGGCGTGCAGGTTACAGGTGAGTGCTGGTGGACAAGCAAAAGCAAGTGTGCCGGTTATGGGCAAGTGCCAGTGGACGAGCGAAAGCAAGTGTGCAGGCAATGGTGGGTGTGAACGAGGGTGTGAGGGCGAGGTGAGTGGGTGTGCACAAACAAGTGCTGGCGGCAAGCAAGAAATTGGTGGGAAGCACAAGTGGGTGGGAGGTGAAAGCCCATCAGAAACAACTGGGAATATAATTAGGATCCCAGGATCTTATAGTGGTTTTCAGAATGGTTTGGAATGACAAGATTTTTTTTCTGGCTCCAGCAAGCGCTGAGCTAAGCACTGAACTAAGCGCCAACTGGCTCCAAGCCTTTACGACTGCGTGCCATGCCTCAAGAAACACTCTATGCTTTACAACAGCACATACCCATACTACTCTATGAGCGAAATTGCAGCCCCAAGGAGATAGCTGCTATTCTAGGAGTATCTTTGAGTACTGTCTATGCTTCGCTCAAAAATTATAGGTCTTATGGTACCCCACACAACCTACTTGTGGAATCTACAGGCTGGCAGGCTATACTTGATGATGAACATCTTGACTTCATCAAGGCTAGCTTGGCTGCTAATCCCACCCTCTACCAAGACGAGATTCAGACTTTATTGCATGTGGAATTTGGTATCTTGGTGTCCATTCCAACCATATCCCAAGCACTTGTCAAGCTCAATCTTTCCCACATTCGTGTTACAAAGGCAGCTGCTGAGTGTAACGAGCTACTCCGACTTGGCTTTATTGACTATGCTGGGCATATTATTCAGTATCCTGACCAAGCTCTCTTTCTTGACGAGAGCGCAAAGGACCAGAAGACCTTTGAGCAACATTCTGGATACTCTGAGAGAGGTACTCGCTGCGAGCTGCCCTTCCCTTGCATCCGAGGACAGCAATTCAGCTTGCTTGCTGCCCTTTCTGTTACAGGGATTGTTGCATCTGAGGTGTATGATGGTGCTGTCAATGCTGAGC